>JANHGL010018911.1:11085-26333 GCA_024611195.1 Ceyx melanurus | reverse complement strand
TATTACTTAATAAACCAAATAATAAATTAATAATTTTTATTAATTAATCAACCAAACCCTAAAAATTAAATTAATTAAATGAATTTAAAACTGACTAAACAATAGGTTTCCACATGTAAATATAAACAGGAATCATGTTTAACAACTGTTTCAAGCACAGTCTCTAAGGTTCTGTTCTCTACTACTTAACATTTCTATCAGTGACTTGAGAAAAACAAACAAACAAAGAAGCAAAGCTGATAAAGAATACAAACTGGGGGGATGTTAACTAAAGAAGTCTAGACCAACAATTCAGATCAAAATGGATGCCTCGGCATGTTGTGAGTCAATAACGCATCTCAGAAGAGCCAAATGTAGAATCACAAACCTGGAGAAGAAGTATGCAGGCCACAACAGCAGACTGAGGAATCTACCTGGGAGACCATCAGCTTCAAAAAAACCCTGTGGGGTTGTGAATGAAATTTAGTCTTCTCCACAAGAAAGTAACCAAGGGAGCCAGTGTAATCCTAACGTATATAAGCTGAAGGATCTCAAAGAGCAGAAGGCTTCATCACCTTTTTACCTAATACTGGTACTACTGTTGCTGAAATCTGTGCACAGTTTTGTCATTTATAATTCAGAAAAAGATACTGGAGAATCCAAGAGTACAGAGAAGAGGCACAAAAAGGCAGGAAACCATGCTTTGTGGTAAATGACTCCAAGGGCTCAGTCTATTAAGGTTTTTTCAAAATGGATCACCTGGCTTGATCATAGCCCTTACACAACAAAAATAGGAATGTGACAGCTCGTGCTGTTATATTTTAGACAGAAAATGCCATTATCGGATTTTGAAACTTGACAAATTCACGTGGAGTACAAACACCAGATTTCATCCCAAAGTTGAGCTGGTAGAAAAACAGAGTAAGTGCGGATTTATTTATTTTTTTAAACTGTGCATGGATGTTTCTGAAAATATACTTTCCTTGAAACATAAATACTGTCCTTGCAGCCATAAATGCCAGGGGAGCCCCACTGTTTAATTTATTCAAGAAGTTAAGTTAGATGACTGCAATCATCCCCATTGACCTTCAAATCCATGACACTAGCTGAAGACCCTAGATCTGGAAGAAAAATTAATGCTCACATTCATAGAATGTCATTCACATAGAATCATAGAATCATTTAGGTTGGAAAAGACACTTAAGATCATAAAGTCCACCACTAAACCATCAGAGAACCACAAAATCACAGAATCATTGGGGATGGAAGGAACCTCTAGAAATCATCTAGTCCAACCCCCCCAACAAACCAAGATCACATCCAGAGATTTTTTTATATCTCCAGAGAAGTGGACTCCAAATCTTCTTGAGCAGCCTGTCCCAGTGCTTCATCACCCTCACAGTGAAGCTTTTTCTCATGTTTAGATGGAACTTCCTGTGTTCAAGCTTGTGTCTGTTGCCCCTTGCCTTGTCAATGGGCATCACTGAAAGGAGTTCAGCTCTATCCCTCCTATATACCCAGCCTTTAGATATTTATAGACATTGATAAGGTCTCCTATCCGTCTCCTCTTCTCCAGGCTCTCTCTTTCATTGTAAGAGAGTTGCTTACTCTCTCCAGCTTCTTCTCTTACCTGCAGGAATCATAAGAGCTGTTTTTAGCAATGAAGACCTAAGCAAAGATGGCATTCTATGATTCTGCTTTCTCTGTGTTTTCTGACACTAGAGCACCCACCTCATTCATCATCAGACCCACATTTTCCCTATTTTTTCTATCGATATACTGGAAAAAAAAAACCTTTCTTGTTGTCTTGGATGCCTCTTGCTAGATCCAGCTCCTGGTGGGCCTTAGCTTTCCTCATTGCATCCCTGTGTTCTCTGACAACATTCCTATATTCCTCCCAGGCGGCCCATCTTGTTTTCCACATTCTGTAATATTCTTTCTCCCATTTCAGTTTTTCCAGAAGACTCATCCATGCAGGTCTCCTGCTGCCTCTGCTTGACTTCTTACCCATAGAGATGCACCAATTTTGAGCTCAGGACTATGTTTGAGTACTGACCAGCTCTCATGGACACCCCACCTTCTAGAGCCCTGACCTACTATTCCACTGAGTAGATCTTTGAAGGGGTTAAACAATTCATCTGAAGTCCAGGATTGTGACCCTAGATTTTTTTTTTACTTCTTCAACACAGGATTTTGAACTCCACCATCTCATAGTCACTACAGCCAAGGCTGCCTCCAACCTTCATACCCCAAAAAAGTCCTTCTTTCTTTGTTAATACAAGGTTCAGTAGTGCATCTCTCCTCATAAGTTCTTCTACCACTTACATAAGAAAGTTATCTTCAATGCTCTGCAGGAATCTCCTGGATTGAGTGTGCCTTGCTCTGTTACCTTTCCAGCAAATATCAGAGAGTGGTTGGAAGTTCCTCCATGAGGACCAAGGCCTGTGATCATGAGGCTATTTTTAGCTGATTATAAAATGCCTCATCTACCTCCTTATCTTGATCATGTGTCCTGTAGTAAACAATTACAACAATGCAACCCATGTTAGCCTGATGCTTTAGTCTTAACCATAAGCTCTCAGATAAGTTCTTCATTCTCTCCTTAATCCATGTCCCTAAATGCCACATCTATATATCTTTATCTATATGCCTCAAGGGATGGTGACTTCACAGGTTCCCTGGGAAGCTTGGTCCAGTGATTGACAACTCTTTCAGTGAAGAAATTTTCCTAATATCCAATCTAAACTTCCTGTGGCACAATCTGAGGCCATTTCCTCTTGTCTTTTCTCTTGTTACTTGGGAAAACAGACCAACCCCCACATCACTACAACCTTCTTTCAGGTAGTTGTAGATAACAATAATGTCTCCCCTGAGCCTCCTTTTCTTCAGACTAAACAATCCCAGTTTCCTTAGCTGCTCCTCATAAGGATTCTTTTCCAGATGCTTCACCAGATTTGTTTGTCTTTGAACACACTCCAGCACCTCAATGTCCTTGTAGTGAGAGGCTCAAACCTGAGCACAGTACTTGAGTACACTGGTGCTGAGCACAGGGAGAAAATCACTTCCCCAGTCCTGCTGGTCATAGCATTTCTGATAAAAGCCAGGGTACCCTAGTCCTTGCCACTTGGGCACATTGCTGGCTCATATTCATCTGGTTTTTGACTGGCAACCCCAGGTCCTTTTCTGGCAGCCACTACTCCCCAAGCCTGTAGCATTGCCTGGGGTTGTTGTGAGCCAAGTGTAGGACCCAGCACTCAGCCTTCTTGTACCTTATGCTACAATTTGCCTTGGCCCATTCATCCAGCCCATTCAGATGTCTCTGTAGAGCCTTTCTACCTTCAAACAGATCAATAATCCCACCCATCTGCAAATTTACTAAGTGTGAACTTCATCCTGTTGTCCAGATTGTTGACTGATTCAAGATAGCTAGACACTAGAAACCACTCTAAGAACCATTAATGTGTATGCTATTGACCATAAACTCCAGTTTGTCCCTTACAGACATGAGTTCACTAAAAAAAACCCTAAGATAAACACTGACAGAACTTTTGCAACTCATGAGCTGCACAAAAGGCTCAAAAACAATGGTACCCAGGGTGGAGGGAAAAACTGGTATAAATTAATTTTATGAATTAATTTTATGAGCTGGGACAGTAGTAATCACTGATGGCCTATCACTGATAGTCAAGGTTGTCTTTCCCTTTGGTGTAGAAGACACCAGAAGCATATGACTACTGAAGACAGGAGGAATTATAAATCTATTTGCCAAAAAGTTGCATTCTTTATTAATTTTTAATCCAATTTTTTTAGCAAAATTTCGTCATCTTTGCTAGGAGGATGAGATGAAAACCAGCCAATAGTAGCTTTTACTTGCAATTATTCTACTACTCAACACAAGAGATGACTGGGAGTTACCACAGCATCATGTCATCTGTATTAGTAAAGCCTGCTGTAGTCTTATAGTATTGAAAAAGAGAGAATGAATGATTCAATTCTCCACTATACCACTTCTTTATTTACTTGCATTCTTAAATTAGGAGTAGGAAGACTGAGATGATGTAAGGAGACAAACTATGCAGTTTCTGCCTGAGTGCAAAAAGACACTGCATAATAAATACCCACCTGCATCAAATACTCTTATCTTCTTCCCATTTCTTGTGCCCTCTCCCACTCACCTGGAACTGAACACTTCCCCTTTGTTTTATCTTATCTTGAAAACAAGGAAATACCATGAGTTACATGTCAATATGACCTCTGTGAACTAGGAAAAAGCTGTCTAATGTAATACCTGGGTCCATTAAAGCATTTAAAGATGCATCTTGAATTCTAGCAGTGTTGGGAAAAGAAAATATGCTTTAGGGTGTGAGTTTAAAAAATGTGAAGACAATAGAGATAAAGGCTTGTTTTTCTGTTCAGAGATCCTTCATAAGATCCACTTACATGGCAGCTTCCCAAAATTTGCTTTAAATTCTGCTTTTCCATGTATTCAATATTTTCACTTTGTATATATTTCATGGATTAAAATGAAAATGTTGGCAATTTCGTCAAGCCACAGGTTAGCTGGGGAAATAGGAAGTAATTTCTAACAAAATGGTTAGGAATTTTCTTTCTGTAGTTTAAGAATCAATAAAACTAAGCAAGATGATATATTTGTTTGTATTGGATTTCTGCTGCCTTATCAATGTGCAAATTCCTTGCCCCAGAGAAGGCTGGGGGACTGAGTTTTACCTTTAGTTTTCCTTTTATACTTCCATAGTAGGCTATACTTTTTTTGACAAGAAAAAGTTAAGATACATTAAATACTCTTCTAGGTCAGAGCAGATCTCTGTAGGTTTGACTCATGACTGGGCTCCCTCACTGACCATAATGCAGTGTGGAGTAGGGCAGATCCAAGGTGGAGCAGCAATGGCAGGCTGCTGTGTCTCTCTGAGGACTTCTGAAATGGTTGTGCATTCCCTAGACTGCACAGAAAAAAATGAATTATAAAAGAGCTCCCTTGAATGTTCTGCTCTCCTAAAGGTGGTACTTAACTTTGAGTCGAATCATCACCAAATTAATGCTGTTGGAAGCCATGGATGGCCAAGTCTAAGGAGCACTAAGCATCTCTAATTGAATATCTAATTTTAGATCCATATTTGCCAGGAAGGGTCCAAGTTTCCTAATGCTGTGGAGGTAAAAAATGTCACTCTTCATTATCAACATTAAACTAAGCAAAGTCAAACAGACCTTAAACACTTTTCAGAGTCTTTGGAGAATGGAGGAAGAGAATGTTCCTGCATTAATCTTGTCCTACTGATGTCCAGACTTGATGTGAAGACATGATATTAGATACATGCCAACTACATTAATATATTTTCACTGCAAAAATTAATACAGAGACCTTTTCCACACACAACCATAGCAGCAGTATACACTGCTTGGTTAGGGATGTCATCGAATTGAATATAGAAGCTGGTATCATCTCTAGTATGGGCACCTAATAAAGAACTCTTTAAACATAGTCCTTCTTTTTCCTTTCCTATAGGGGAAAAACCGTAGTGAATGCTTACAGTACATGTTTGATCCTAGACTACACTGCTGTAGCAATACTGGGTTTTAGGAAAGATGTGTAATTTCTGGGTGCCTGTAGTGAATCAGTATCAGAGCAAGATCTGACAGAAAGATACCTTTGATTACCTTCAGCTTAAGATTAATTTTATTTCAGACTGATTCATGTAGGAAAATTAGTAGAAAAAAAAAATAAAATAAAAAAGGTATTTACAGTTTACCTGTAAATGTTTTGTATTTTTTTAATTTCCACACCACTGGTGAGGTCACGAAGCCACTTCCCTGTGGGCCTGTCTGACTGCAGAGAGGATCTGACTGCATCTGGAGATACCTGATCTTGGATGAAAAGGACTGGCAAACTTTTGATAAATGCTTTGCTGAGATGAAGTCTGAAGACCTGCCCTCAGGTGTGACAACAAGATGCTTCTGCAGATATCCCATGGAAATACAGATACTGCTCCATTAAATGACATTAAACAAGAACTACGTTTCACCAGCTTCACTGACAATCCAGGGGAAAAGTAAAACATTTACTACCCTGAATCTGTAGGCAGCACTAGCAAATTCCCCACCTTATCCTATGTGATGTGACTCTTTTCAGAGAGTCTGTTTCTACAGCTAGTATGCTACAACTGCTAGTAAGGGAAAAATAATTTTTCCATGAAAGACATCTGAGGTGCAGCTCATCTGCTTGTAATTGTACACAAATTAACCTATCAGAAGCTATGATCACTGCTTCTGGTCCTGAACATCACTCCCAAATGCTTTCACATTAGAATGGGAAGGCCAGAGTCCTACACACAACGAGTATAACTTATATAACCTCACTTCTTTTAAGTGTTAGAAAGAGTTGTCCCTGTGCACTCTATTCTGGTTGGTTTGCATCCCATCTTAACACTTTTTACTGTGAGTGCTATCAGATGTGCACAGCCTAGTGGGAAGCCACTGTGTTCAGCTCTTCAGGTTTGACAAGGATGGATGTGAAAAGAAGCAAAATAGTAAAATAAATGCAGTATACTAACAACAAGAAAACCAGAAGAAACTTTAGTAGCAAACGACTACTTTTTTTGGCATTACATCTAGCTCATACATCTTTGAACAATAACAAGTCAATAAATCACAATAAGCTAGTTGGAAGAGAAGTGTTTAAGTAACTAAACCACTGAGCCTTATCTGTTAGCAGATAAGGGGGAACCAGATTAACGAGATCACTAACTTTAAAGACAGGTGGTGTGGATAGTAGGAACAAAAACAGATGTCATGTTTTCTTTTTCTTTGGAGTAACACAACAGCAAGGATGTAGAAGCTGAAAATTTGAGACAAGAAAATTATACTCAACTCAGATTCTCAGTCAAATGCTCCATTCCTTACACTTTCACCAAAGTTTTCGAAGACATGTTTGAACTGTCTGAAGTTAAAATATAATTATTTTTATGGCACAGAGCACTGAGTGATTACCATTTCTGTCTTCTAAAACAAAACACATGGATTACCTTTCATAAAACTGGATTATATCAAGGATCATTTGTCTTAGAAAATATGAAAATATTTCTATTACATCTGTGGAAACAAAGCAAGACTATAACTATTCTGTATTACAACTTTTCATGTATTTCAAAAATATTTGGAAATGGGACAATATATGTATGTGTATATACGTATATATATACTCCAGATGAAGCCCCAGAGCGAGCATGAGGCATGCAGTTCTCTGACCTGCTCTCACTTTCAGTGGGCAGAATGGAAAAGAGATGTTAGATACTTTTCTGTGGCAGCTGTGAAGCAGTACACACAGAAAGCAGGCATTGTGCACTGGTCAGTGAGAAAGGGCAGGAATCACAGAATCATTCAGGTTGGAAAAGCCCCTTGGGATCATCGTATCCAACCATTCACCCCACTTGCAAGTTCACCCCTAGCCCATATCTCCCAACACCATATCCAAGCGATGCTTAAACACAGCCAGGGATGGTGACTCAACCACCTCCCTGGGCAGCCTGTGCCAATAACCCACCACTCCTTCTATGAAGAACTTCTTCCCAGTGTCCATTCTAAACCTACCTTGGTTAAGCTTGAAGCCATTCCCTCTAGTCCAGTCACTAATGAACCGAGAAAAGAGACCAGCACCAACCTCTCCACATTGTCCCTTCAGGTAGCTGTAGAGAGTGATGAGGTCTCCCCTCAGCCTCCTCTTCCTCAGACTAAACAGACCTAACTCCTTCAAACCATCCTCCTATGATCTATTCTCCAGTCCCTTGAGCAGCTTCGTTGCCTCCTCTGCACCCGCTGCAGCACCTCCAGATCTTTCTAGTACTGAGGTGCCCAGAACTGGACACAGTACTGGAGATGAGGTCACAGCAGTGCTGAGTGCAGGGGGACAATCCCCTCCCTACTGCTGCTGCTCACACTATTTCCGATCCAGGCCAGGATGCCGTTGGTCTTCTTTGCCACCTGGGCACCCTGCTGGCTCATGTTCATTGGCTTGTCTATCAGAACCCCCAGACTCCTCTCCTCGAGACAGCTCTCCAACCACACAGCCCCAGGGAGAGGAGAGAAGCATTTGTCCAGCTGGAAGAAGAGTAAGGTGACAATTAGAAGTCATTCTACATTATTGTTTGAGAGTGTTGTAACTCATCTCCACTGTTTTTCCTAGGGATTCTGGTGACTGTGTTAACTCAAAGAACTTTTCATCTGCCAGATGGAGAAGCCAGTGGCAAAAAGCTAGTAATAGCTTGAGCAACCCGAGTGAACCTATAGAACAGTCTTTCCCTGTCAGTGCTGCAGAACATTCAACAGACTACTTACAGTGTAGGTGATAATAGTGAGTAATGGTTTCATGCACCTGGGAAAACAGTGTTTTTCACATTTCTCTCACTCATTGCACACCATGTGCATTCAGGCCTCTCTTCTGCTTCCTGACTCCTGCACACTGTAATTTCAGTGGACTTTTGCAGAGATAAAAGAGAAATGGGAGTTCGAGGATCAGAGCTTTATACTTTGAAATCCTGTGTTGGCTTTCTGTTGTCCTAATATTTTTTAGTTTATTTGAAGGTGTCAAGAAATTGCAGCTTCCCTTGGAAGAATCACAGAGGAGAATTTCCACAGCTCAGCAAAGCTTTATACTAATCTTCTTAATGACCTCTCATCACAATCCACAGTGTAAAGACATATTAGGTAGCAATAATAACTGTCTCTCTTAGTGTAGATATAATCTAATATAATTGGATACAGAACCCAACAACTGTTGGATGAGGTACACCAATCAGATTATACAAATTGAGCATCATATTCATGGGACTGTTTTAAATCACAGCTGCCAGTGGTGTCTACTTCTCTTTTTATCCTCTTCTGCTTCTGAACCATGATATTTATGTGCTGTGTGTGAAGTTCAGTATTACAAACACTGAAGTGGTTTTTTTTCTGGCAACTATAAACATATGCTTCTAGCTCCTACTGCTTTATGATAGGTCATGTAAGAGAGGTAGAAGCCAATCTGACAAGTATGAAGTTATTTAAAAGTCCTCATTTGAAATTATGAAAGAAAGATAGAAAAAATCAACATATATCAAACTGTATTAATACTGGATTTTCAAAGTTCTGTGTTTATAGAATTAATCTTATGACAGACTACTGTTGACTTTGTGTCTGGAAAAGTTTGGGGATGACTATTTGATGACACTTGCCTTCTAAAGCAGTGTTTTGATGTCTGCTGCTAAAGGTATTTTTTATCCAAAAAATAGCCCTTAGCCCTGTAAATACATACATGTAAGACTAAGCTATCAGAAATATTTTGTTTAGAAATACTGTATTTCTGTGATCGACAGTCTCAGCCACAATTCATTTCCTTGTAAAAGGTATTTTCTTTGTAATGCAATTATTTATTTCAGTATTTCTCATACATAGGAACATTCTCACCTGTACAATTCACAAACATCCTCTAACTAATGGTACAAGGCTCCCTAGATATTTCTGTTTCTCAGGACTCTAACAGATTGGTCATCCAAAGACAGCCTGATAATTTACATGTATTGCTCAGTTATTTAACCCTTGTTGCATTGGTAGGTAGAGTATCCTCTTATCCTTCGGATGCATTTTCTCATATTCTCTTCTCTGGTAGATGTTGCTTTGAATTTAAGGAAAGAGGAGAAACTTATAACCTGGGACATGGTGCTTAGAAGATGATCCCATTGACAGGTGGCACGATAGCCTGTGCCTCCAGAATGAAAACTGAGTAGAACTGACAGCCATCTCATTCTATTTATAATTAATTTTAATGAATTTACAGTTTGTGGCTTATGCTTCTTAAAAGTGGTCTGTACAACTATACCAATGTTTCATTTGGTTATCATTTCTTGTCATTTATTTCACCAGGGAAATAAGACACACTGTATCTTTTTGGTCAAGACTTCAGCTTGTCCCACTGATACTTGCTGCCTGTGCAATTAATTCAAATAAATCTTTTGGATTATGTTAATGTATAGCTAGAAGGAAAAGCAAATACCTTTCCAGTATTTCAAAACATAGTTTAAGAGGGTCCTTTCTGGCTCATCCCATGCAAAACTCCTACTGAAATCACTGGGAAAGGAATGCAAGATAGAGCACTCTGAGCTTTCTATTTTCCAAAAAAGATCTCTGAAGCAAACACAATGTGAAGTTCCAGGAAGTGGAACTCTTTGGATGATGTTGTTCAGCCTTTTTCTTCTTGTTACTTAGTTGGGATTCTCTAACTGCAGATTTTAAGTATCACACCTAACATTTTCACAGATGTGACTATTCATGAGGACATTGTTCGTTCATAACGACCAGTTTAAACCAGAGTACAAAGATGTCAGGAAATCACACAACATAATTGATGTGTTTGAGAAGCCTCTGCTTTTCTATGAGAAAACTGAAAATTCCTAAGATCAACTTTTATCACATATTTTGAGCAAAATCTACTTTTTCCATTTATTTTGAAAAATTAATTAAGACAAGAGTTGCTTATGCCCAGTCTTAAGACCAAATATGAATGAATCAACTTTTTTAATCACTGAATTCTCATTATGATCATCAGGAGGATTCCAGTTTCTCTGAACATTAGAAAACCCGAGCATTTATTCACTGTCTTAAGACAGACTTAGAAACCAAAGTTTTAGTGATTCTATTTCTTAATACACTGTAATACAGCTCACTGATTTAGCATTAAAACCACACTTAAGTGTTATACTTTCTTTGACTTTAAAAAGATTTGTCAAAATATTTTTCATACTGTTCTAGTTCTTCTAATGCTCTTATCATAATATCAGACTTCAAAGCAATGAGGAGCCTAATTTCCTATGTCTATCAAGATAGAAAACACAGTAACAATCTGAAGATACCCCAGACAAATTAATGCCTTCATTTTGTCCTGGTCTTGGAGGGGCTTTTAACTATTGTATGTTATATCCAGTATCAAAACATGAAGTTGTTTATTTTACAAAGTGTAGCCCTTGCAATACTTTTTTGACAGACAAAACCAAACCAGAAGCTCATGAAGCCAAGTGTCTTCATGTTTGTAATTGTCTTCCAAGCTGCAAAGATAAGGGCAACAAGCCAACCCACAACACCTACTGGGAATTTGGATCTGCAATTAGACCTAGAGAGTTAAAAATATTTCTTTTTTTTCACCAGGCATGTTATTTCATTTAGCACTTCTCAACATGATGTGATTCACATTGTGAACATAATCTTGTATGAGAAGATCCTGAGTCATAAATAGGTTTTCTGAGACCTAAAATAATAGTACTAGATTCTGATCACAGCCACATAGCAGCATCCTAACAACTGGCCTAGAACAGGACATCAGCATCTCACTGCAACGGTAAGCACTGGAAACACTGGAAATGTGTGCTCATCTCTGCTTTCAATCTTTTATCATTTAAAATAATTAATCATCTCACTTTGATCATGTCAAGTATCATTTTACTTTCTTATTTTTAACTCTGCTGAAAGTTATGAAGGAAACCTCCTGCCTGAGGAGGCAATATAAACAAAAACTGGCATTCAGAAGTGAATACTACTGTTGCAAAGGGCTATCCCCTATTGGAGATATCACACAAGTGTATCTTCAAGATCAATTTGACCCACAGAAAGGTAATATGTAACTTCAAAAATATTTTTGCCTTTAAAAAAAATCTATTAACCTAGGGAAAATACTTTTGTTAATATGTACAAATCCAGCTTGCTTGCATTTACATTTTACTTGCAACGAATTACTAAAAGGATTAGGAGGACAGTCAATCAACTAAGAGGAAAAGCAAGGTTTATGCAGACTATTTTTAGATTTGCAAGCCCCATCACATCACAAGGAGTCTCCAAGCTCTCAGAACAGCTAGAAAGTGCCACAGCTTTGCAAATGAGCCATGATCTCGCTGTATTTTCAGGGTGACTATTTCTCTCCAGCTTTGTAGAGAAAATCAATATCTTGTTTTCAGATGTGTAAATGTAGTTGTCTCTCTAAAGTGCCCCGGTCAGTTTACCACACGTTCAGCAGCTGCTTCTTTCCAGGCTATCCCACGATTCCCAGCCTATGAGGATTGACAAGGCAATGATAAACTAATGTGCCCCCTCAGCTCTGTGCACAGCCCATTGTTCCTGCAGCTGAGACCCTCTGCTTCTATTTGCTTTCTCCCACATACATTATTCAACAGCCAAGGAAAAGGCCAAGAACCTCTTTCATTCAGGAATTCTGTATTAAAATAATCAATTTCAAACTGAAGCAGGGAAAGGAGGCTTGCTACAGGCAAGGCCTGTTAATAAGCCACCAGTCTCTGACATTTGAATTGGAATAATGCTATTATGATGTAATGTATTATTATATTTCTTACCTGTAAAAGAAAGAAGAAACCTAAGAATACTTCTCTTTCTCAGCAAAAGCATTAATTATAGTAACACCTTCCTGATGGCACCATTTCCAATGTAAGTGTATGAAGGTCTCTTTAATAGACCACATAGGCTACAACTTGATTTAGAAAGTCTTAGAGAGGGAAGGAGATATATAGTTCTACAACAGACATGGTGAAGGTTAAAAAGAACTTAAAACACTTTTTCTGAATGTTTCAACAGAGGATCCAAACATTCTATGCAAATGTTTTCCTGGCATTAGAACATATTTGCTAGTGCCAAGAAGATGCCCAAGAATGTTATGTCATAAACTGAATGACATTCAAGTGCAGTATTTCTCTTTCCAGTATTACCAAAAGGAACACAAGACAAGGTATCACATTTTATTTCTATGGTACATTTAGGGAAAATAACAGCACCACCTTTAAAAAATGAGAAAAGTGTCACTGCTGCAGTCAAAGAGCAGCAAGCCCTTGCAGAAAAAGGCCTGTGCAGAGGCATTGCTATTTATGATTTAAACGAGTCTATTATCAGAGCCAGTTCTGCTCACTTATAAGTTAAAATATCCTATTGCACTATGGAGTTTTCATTCTCACTTTTTCCTCTTACTTTTCTGGACTCATACACATTTCTGACAGCAGCATTTTCAATTTGTCCCCTCTTGACATACTGCAGGTCAATAATATACAAGAAACACTGCTGTCAACAGCAAGAAAGGATGCAAAAACCCAGGCCTGTGGCCATGGGAGTTAATGGGAGCCATCTGACCACCTTCAAGTGGCATTTCCACTGTCACATTCTGTATTCATGTTTTCCCTTCTTTTCTACTTGAGATCTCACGATAGCTTTTTGTTATGAATATTCCACCCACTCGCTGGCATTTCTGCTAACCAAGTGTTGGCAGTACTGCGATTCAATATTGTGATTCTAATCAGTGATTGAAATCTGGTAAGAATTCTGTGAGGTAAAATAACTACTTCACCAGCAGCAGCAGCCTAGTAAGCACATGGCTGGTGAGTGACTAGCTAAAGATGGTAGTGGACAAGCTCTGCTCAACTTCACTAAAGGGGAAAAGCTGTACTAACACCCTTTTAGTTTCTACCTAGTATTTTGGCTGTGAAGTCAAAGAAAGTGTAAAACTTTAGACACTGCTTTCAAAAATCTGAACTTGCATCTCAGTGGAGAATTGAAAAATAAAATAATTTGCATCATTCTGATAGCAGTCAGAGGATCTTTTACCAGTCTGTCCTGATGCTGACACTGAATCTACTCATTTAGAGACTGCTATTCTGACAGGAAAATCCAACAAATGTTTGATGTTAGAAACACATAATCTAAAGTGAAAAGGCTAAATGTATTGGAATTTGTGTTCATGAGTCAATTTGAAAACTCAAAATGCTCAGTGAGTGGATAAACATTCCAGAAAGTGCCATGTACTGCAATAAACAGATTCTTTTTTTTGCCAGGCAATAAACAGTGCCACATAACTATTCAAACTTTAGTTCTCCACTCTGGAGAGTTCCATTTCATAACTGCAAGAGATGTGCATGAGACTCACCTAGATATGAGCTGGTAAAGCACTAGATTATATCCAAAGTTTCCATGGTCTGAACATACCAAACCCTCATATTTTCACTGTGCAAACCAAATCAATCCCTCTGCTTAGCATTTGTAGTTTTGAGGATAAGAAATCATTAATATGACAGCAGTCAGCTGCTACCTGCTTCGTGGGAGGTAAGGGAGCAGCAGAGCTGAGAGCAACTGGTAAGTAGGGAGAATAAGCAAGTGACAGAGAGATAAAGGATACTCCAGTCCATGCTCCCACTGAGACATGGTTTCACCAGGAGGGAAACTTAGGAGCACAAGCAAGAAGACTCGATGCAGGCTGGATGGGTCTGTGCAGCTGAAGCCTGCCCCTGTCCCAGGGAGACTGCTATGCTGCCAGGTCTGGTAACACATAGTCTAGAACCCTCACATGGTGTGCACATACCTCTCAAGACATGCCCATTTTCTCAAAGTCTGTCTTTACAAGAAGATTAATATTCAATTTTACCATGGATTTTCTCTGTCAATACACTGTTAAGATTGACATATATCACATTTTTATTCTAAAAGATCTCCATCCTGGAAATGTCACACTTCTTTACAAGGCTCTACTTATGAACCTAGTTACCCATCGTCATTAAATCTCTACAATTAATATGGATTCTCCAAAATATAGAAAATAACTCTAAAAGGTTTCTAACAAAAACTAATTACATTTCCACAGCAAAGTTGTTCCACAGAACTGTATGTATTTTCTAACAGCTGTCACTCAATCTTTCCATACAGAATTTGCACTTTAGAAAGCCTCCAAATTCAACCAACCTGGGTAATAAGCTGGGTGTAGGAAAAATCTTAGGAAGCCAGTCAGTCTTAATTGAACAACTAACTCCAGCTTTAAAAGAGTGAGATATTTAGTAACATGCAAAAATATTGTGGCCAGTGTAAAACAAACTCTACTTTTCATTTTCTTCTAAGGACAGGGTTGAAAATGCATATTGATACAAAAAAATCAATAGGACCTGTATAAGCTGGAAAGGTGGGTCCAAGGGAACCTCATGAGGTTCAACAAGAACAAGTACAGGGTCCTGCACCTGGGTCAGAACAACCCTCGCTATCAATCCAGGCTGGGGGATGAGGGGCTGGAAAGCAGCTCTGCAGAAAAGGACTTGGGGGTGTTGATGGTTGAGAAGCTGGACATGAGCCAGCCAAGAAAGCCAATGGCAGCCTGGGCTGCAGCAAGACAAGTGTGGGCAGCAGCTGGAGAGAGGGGATTCTGCCCCTCTGCTCTGCTCTGCTCACACCTCCCCTGGAGTATTGCA
>JANHGL010018909.1:20376-32758 GCA_024611195.1 Ceyx melanurus | reverse complement strand
GGGAGAGCAGGGGCGGGGGGGGGGGGGGGATGGGTCACGGGTGGTACCCGTTTATTGTGTTAAGATCCCCGATAGATCTAAGACAGAGGAATTTCAGAGGAATTCCTTCCTTTGCCACTGCAGCCAGCTCCTGGAGTCAGCTGTTTACTCTTCAGCTGCTACGCAGGGAAGCTGAGGTTGGTCATAATTCCCCTTTCCACTCATTCCCGTTGTTTGCCTTTGGAATAAAGTGGATTCTCCTTGTTTCAGAGCTTTTGCAGGAAGAAAGCAGTTGGAGGTGTTGCCCTGTTGCTCCTGTACTGTTTATCCAATGACAGGACAAGAGGCAATGGGAGTCAGTTGGAGCACAAGAAGTTTGGGGGAAACACAAGGAAAATCTTTTTCCTAGTGAGGGTGCCAGAGCCTGGCAGGGGCTGCCCAGGAAGGTTATGGAGTCTCCTGCTCTGGAGACATTCCATACCCTCCTGGATCTGTTCCTGTGTGACTTGGTCTAGGTGATCCTACTCAGGCAGGGGTGTTGGACTAGATGATCTTTCCAGGTCCCTTCCGACCCCTGACACTGTGATTCTGTAAAGGCAAGGGATGGGGGAGAGCAGTGCAGATGGAATAGTCATCAAGGAGATGTGGTGGGAGACTTTCCCCATTAGCGTGTCCTGTGTTAATTGGGAAGCAGCAGACACTGGGAATGTCATTTGTCTTCATCTCCACCTGAGCTTGTGGCCTCGCAAGCTTTCTTGGGAACAGCCTGACAGGCTTTGCTGGAATATCAGAGCGTTGCTGTGGAGTTAGTGCAGGGAGGCTAAAAATCCTGGTAGGGCACAATATCCAAATGGTACCAGCTATGAAAAGGATCCCAGAAGTTGGTAATGTTGTTGCCAAGTCAAAGGTTTAAGTTGGAGAATTCATTTAATCGGGATTCTTGCACTAAGCTTCATTGTTGAACTGCAATACAAAATCCCCCTTCTGAAACCACTGGATGTTGCAAATGGCTTTTGAAGCCTGTTGTGATCAGGGCAAGGGGATATTTGCTAGTGAGATACTTGAGAAGCTTCTGTTTAGATTTCAGTGGGTGTTAAATGGATGAGTATTGATTTGCTGACAGCACCCTGAGCTGGGGAGCCACAGGGTGGAAACGCCAGGTTGCCCTGGACGCTTGGTGTGTCCTGGACGCTCGGTGTGTTCCCCTCCAAGCTGGAGCGGGGGATTCTGTGGCACCCTTGGGCCCGGTTTGTGTCGTGCTGCTTTAGTAAATGTGTTTTATTCTTTTATGTGTAGGACAGAAAATGTTCCATCGGCTGTCTCTGAGGAGCCCCCTGGGAAGGTGCAGGCCTCTGACACCGGTGGAGAAGGATGGAACTGATGCTGTTGTCATGTCTAAAATAGCTCTGGGACAGGTAGCTCCTTTTCCAGGAGTTCCTGAAGAGCGCGAGTGCTGTTACACAGGCAGGATTAACGAGTTCCTGGGCATCAGAAGCCATGCCAAGTTTGGTCTTAGTCTGTGAGAGAAATAAAGTGTGTTAGCTCTGATCTCCTCTGGAGTTAGGGAGAAAAAAAAATCTCCTCTGGAGTTAGGGGGGAAAGTCTCCTTGGATGAATTTGACTCTTTGTACCAATTTACACTGTAGGATTCAGAGAGGCCAAAGCAAATGTTCCATCTCTTGCTGTAAGGGGCTGGTGTCTCTCAATCTAACTGGACTGTAGCAGGATGGTACCTTAAATGAGGGCTGCTCTTTAGTTTGAAGTAAAAGCTGTGAGATTTTACAACAGGGATAATTCGAGGCAGTGGTCATGGATATTTCCTAGTTTTCGGGTGATGTTACAAAGGAAGGAGCTGCAAAAATGCTTCCTCCTTTTCCCACAGCTGTTGGCTATGAAATGTTGCTCCATTGTCGAACGTGGTTCCTCAACCAAAGTCGGCGTGTCTCAAAGAAGGGTTTAACCTTAAGACACAAACTCTGTCCTACCCAGAAGAGCAAAGGGGTCCCAGCCAAGCAGCAGTGTGCTTTGGGGATGGGGTTATTAACTGTTCTCAGCTCGCCAGGAGAGGTGCCAGGGAAGGAGTGAGGTGGGACTGTTGCTTTGGCTTCACGAGGCTCATTTCTGGCGTAGATGTTGGGTTTCGGCGTCTGGATTTCAATCCTCTGCGAGTTCTGCCATCGCCTTCCCCCTGGTTGCTTTGGGCAGCCTCTCCTGGTCCCCAGGAGATAGAATTCTTCTTTTCCAGCCCCTTCTCAGGTGCCATCCCAGACTCCTGGTGTCCCCTAGCACATGGAGGACGTGTCTGTGCTGCAGGATGCTCCAGAGGGTTCTCGCCCTGCCTCTCCCTGCAGATCCCAAGGGTCTTTTCCAAGCTGAATGATTCTGGTTTCCAGGGACCTGGTGGTTTTGTGCTCATCATCCCTGTGTTGCTGGGACTCTTGGGCGTACCCCCAGGCTGGATGGAAAGTCAGTGGAGCACCAGGAGCTCTCTCCTGGAAAATGCGAAGTGTCCTCGGCTCGCTGCGAGAACTGGAGGCATAAGGAGGGTTTTTTGGGGCATCTTTGAACACCCCAGAGTCCTTTTGGGCACAGCCTGGCACCAGCAGGGCTGGAGACCATCTAATGCTGTGGTTTTCTGGCAGCTTCTGTTGCAGCATCAGTGTCCAAAGGTCAAGGGTACAGGATGGAAGCTGAGAGGGGAATTTTGAGGAGCTCTTTGGACCGAGAGCCCAGCCCGAGTGGTAGGCAGAGTGCAGTTCATTGATGGCAGATGGCTCTTCAGTCACTGCTTCTGGATCCCTTCCTGCCTCTCATATGTGTGCTCCTATCCTTGAAGAGAGCTCATTATTCCACCCACCTCCAAGAGGATCTGGAGTTGTTATTGTTAATTCTTTTGAGCGTGTGAATCCCTGGAAAAGACCCGAGTTGGAAATAGAAACAATGCCCGGAAGGGGGTTGGGTGAGGACTCCGCACTAGTGAGCAAAACAGACTGGTCCTGGCCCCCAAAGTAGCGCAGTGTCCCTGCCTTACCTTCTGTGCCAGGGAAAAGAGAGGGCCTGGAGCTGTGGAACAGGAGCCAAGGTGTGGGTTGTTCCTCCTGTGATGACAGCAGAGTGTGGCTGAGGCTCTGCCTTTCATCCTTTGCTTTCTCCTCTGTTCAACTGACTTAATTGACTGTGGCATGAGTGGAGCTAATAGCTTTGTTCCCAGTCCAGATCCTGGCGGAGCCATCTCTTCTGAGGGTTCGAAACACTCCGGGCAGCTCGTCTCAGAAAAAAATTCTGCCTAGGCAGGTCCGGAGCAGAGGAACAACTTTGAACACCTCACCCTGAGAAGTGGAGCGGTCAATACGCTGCAGCTCTGGGAGGGCAGGGGGAAAAGAGCCAGAAAAAAATCAAACCACGGTGAAGCTCCTCACTGCACTTCTGTGCTTTTGGAGGCAGCTCTCTCTGTCCCAGGGCTGAGTGTCCTCACCAAAGTGACTGAAAACCCCCTTTCTTCTGCAATGGGGGTTTGTCTGGGGTATATTTGGTGCCCAAAGAGCACCTCTAGACTGAGCTATTCATTTATTTTCCTCTCAGAAGTGTTCTTTGCTGGAGTGTCCTGTTCCTGGTGGGATGTGCAGAGCAGCATGGGGTGACAAGCATCAGCCAGGTCATGGGACCAGTTACAAAGCAGCATTTGTGTTCCCCGGGTTATTAAAAGCTTTTAGTCATGCTGAAAAATGGCAAAGCTGGGTCATCTGCAAGGGAGTCACTGAGACCTGGGTGGCAGGAGGTGCAGAGGTGTTGGGATAAGGTTAAAGGTGCAGAAAAAAAGATGGTTGGTGGTAGCACTGAGTGCACATTGGGTGCTTTTTGAATATATTCAAAATACCTGCTGCTGCCTGAGGGTCCTGTTGGGTTCTGGAGTGTAGCTGAGCATGGAAAACAAAAAGGTTGGCTCATTCTGGTTCGTTTGAGGCAGTGACCAGGAGGCTGCTCGGTCTGCAGGCCGTGGAGGTGGATGCTGGGCTTTGCATTTGCTGTCTCCTGTTAGTTTTGTGACCCAACTGTGCAAACCTGTTGAGCTTTTGCCGGGTGATTCGCAGTTAAAAGGTGTCCAGAGGGAACCGGGATCGACGTGACTGTGTCAGTTCCCTCCAGCGGGCAGGGTCTGGCTAGATGAACTCCTGGCTGTCTCAGGGTGACAGAGCTCCAGCCTGCAGGAATGGGAGGCAGTTTAGTGCTGGGATTGTGGAGCAGGGGACAAATTGACTTGAATTCCACAAATATTTGTGCTGAGATCAATCGATCTTCATTCTCCTCCTTACCTTCCACCCCGAGTGCTCACAGCTTTGCATAAATCACTGGCAAAGCTTGGCAATATTTCCCCTGTTACATGTTTATTTAGCATGAATACATCACTAAGCATCTCTTTTGTTTTCTTTCCTTGTGATCATTCCCCCTGAACTGATTCCAGGGAGCTGAGCCTCAGAGGAGCTGCTTTCATCCCTTAGGAGGGGGTGACTGTTTCCTAGAGGTACCACAAGCACTTGTGACTCCCCTGCCTGTACCCAAACCTGCAGCTAGGCACAGAAATGTCTGGAACTGTCATGTAAAAATCCCTGCTGGAAGTGCTTGCCCAGCTTTCTCCTTGGGCAGGTTTGAGGAGGTTTCTGTTCACAGGGAGATGGGTTTTTATCACATCTCTGGTGCTGAAGGTGCCTGTTCAGGTGTGATCGACAGCCCAGCCCCTGGGGACTGTTTAATTGCCCTGCAATGAAATTAACAGATGCTGTGATCAGGCTGGAGAGGATTCAGATGGAGGGACCCAGGCTGGAGATCTGTCAGATCTCTCCAGAGCCCTCTGCTGATCCCCGCTGCTGAGCTGGCATTTGCTGTCTCACACCCACCCCGGCATCTCAGCCTGGGGAGCTGGGGCTGACATGGCTGGGGCAGCTCCAGCTTCGTTCTGCACAGCAGCTCTTCCCAGGGAGATATTCCAGCTGTTTTGGGCTGAGCTGCACAGGAAGTGCCCTCGGTGCACAGCCAGGACACGCTGCCTGGGCACCTGCCTGGGCGCAGGCCTTGCCAAGGGTCGTGTTGGACGAGCAGCTGCAGTTCCACCTCTGTTTGCCTTCTGAAGCCCATCCTGCTTTGGTCCATACCCATTTGGGAGACCCTGGGGGATTCCTACAGGGCCTTATGGCTTCCTTTGAGCTTGGTGAGCAGAAGCTGGTGGGCATGGGATCACACAGATTAGTGCTGAGCCTGGAATAGACATTTGATATCTTCTAGTCCGGTCTAAGTGATCCTTGGGTAGCATCTCTGGTTTAGAAAATAAGTGTTCAGAGGATTTTGTTGGGGTATGAATCAGTTTAGGACACTGCCAGTTGTGTGTTCAGTAAATATTAAGAATGGGGGGAAGAAAAAAGTCCGAATTGACTTTTCACTTTCCTCCCTCGGTGTTCTTTGACCTGGGAGTCTGTCTGCTGTGACCTGCTGAACTCTGGGTGACTCCAGTTGGAGCTTCAGTTCTCTCACCTGCTTCCCTTGGTTTATGGCTTTAGGGAGGTTGGATAGACACCAAGGGGGAGCTAGGGCCTGGGAATTATCTTCTATCCAGCTGTGGAGTAGCTAAAACAAAGGATCCCTTTCCTTAGCTCAGCTTGTCCTATAGTATTTAAATGAAATAATGTATTAGAAGAATTATGTCAGTGCATCAGTGCTGGGAAAGTCACTCAGGTTTTCTCTAGTTTCAGTATAAAATGCTTTGGTGTTTGTTTGTTTTGTTGTTGTTTTTTTCTTGCAAATAATTAGACCTTGATGAGCGGCTGCCACTTCTTTTTCTTCACCACGTGGAGTAGTTCTTCCTTTCTCTGCCCAGTTCTCTGAACAGCTGAGGGGGAAATTGCTTTGCTCAGCCTCCCTTCCCAGTCAGCAATTCCAGCAGCCAGAGTCTGGGAAGAGCTTCACTGGAGATCCAAACACACCCCCTTCCCCTTCACAGAGAACACGGCAGAGGCTGCCTGGGGTGCCAGGGCTGAGGCTAAATAGATGGGTTTTCATCTTGCTCATTCATGGCAGTGCCAGTCCAGAGAGATTAACAAAGAGTTAATACCTGCTGATCCTCTAAAGCTGCCTATATATAGGGGCTCTCCTTCCTTCCAGTCTCCTAGGAAGGGCTGCTTGCTGCCCTTCAAAATTCACTCCTTTTGCTTCCAGGTCTGGAAGTTGCTCGTTGCATTGGGCTCACTGCTAGGCAGGGGTTTGTCTGAAGGGCACTGGGACCGTGGAGTGGTGAGGGACTCGGGAGTCTGTCTGGCTGTGCCAGGCTGTACACCGAGTGTGGTGGGGGACTCGGGGGTCTGCCCTTAGCTGTGCCAGGCTGTACACCGAGTGTGGTGGGGGACTCGGGGGTCTGTCCTTAGCCGCGCCAGGCTGTACACCGAGTGTGGTGCGGGACTCGGGGGTCTCTCTGGCTGTGCCAGGCTGTACGGTATTTCACTTTTCTGTGCTCCTATGGGTATCTTCTCCTTCTTGGTCACACAGTGGGTTGTGTTTCCACTCTCGAGAGTTTGCCAGGAAACTGAAGCTGATGTTGAAATCATCTGGGGATAGATGCTGTGGGAAATGACAACAGAACTTTCCTGGTCATGGTTCTAGAGCCTGAGAAGCTGCACCTTGGTGTTCTGCTCTGAGAGCCAGTGCTGGGCTTGCTGGCCAAGCTGTGGCAACCAGATCTACAGCTGAGGGATTTAGTGACACTGTTCACCCTGCTCTGGTGGGCATAAAATATTCAAGGCTGGGTACAATGTGTTTGTAGATCAGTTGCATGTTGTGGCCGTTGCCCTTTCAGCATCTCCAGTGAAGTATTCAGAAGTTTGAGGAGTTTGTTTAGATTATGCTGAAGAGTTTAAACTGTGGGAACTGATGGGATCTGAGCCACTCGGGCAAAGGCAAATCTGCTTCTGGGGAGGAGTCACGTGCAGCCTCTGCTGTTGAGCATCCTGGGCAGTGCCACCCCAAGTGTTGTCCACACCCAGGAGGGGAGATGGGTCTGGAGAGGGGTTGGTATTTAGCATGTCCTCCCTTACGTCAACATTCCCATTGTAAAGACATCTCTGTCCCACATCCAGGCACTGAGGAACAGCTCGGCCATCAACTAAACTCATTTGCCACTGTTCCGTCAGCTCCTCTGGGTGATGTGCTGCTGGAATGGGTCAGGCAGGAGCTCTGGGAAGGTCAGCACAAGACTTCCAATGAAAAGCCTCAGAATAACTAGGGAGGTTCCACGTGAGCTTGCCAGGGCCAGGAAGAGCTGGCACCCAGCCCTCCCTGAGTGCGTGGATGGAGAGAAAAGGCAGACGGATTCTCTTCCTCCCTGGCAGCTGGTAAGGCAGTGAAGCTGCTCCTCCTTGGAATTTATGTGTGTTCACCATGGATTCTAATCCTGCTGCTGCTGGATGATGGGAGTGTGAATTGTCAATACTTGGCTGCTGCTTGGAGCATGAAGTCCCAACATTCACATTCAGCTGCTGTCTGTCCTTACCTGGATCGCTGCAGTGTCTCTGCACTACAGGCCTTAGGCACTTGCTTTTATGGGCACTAAAAATAACTTTATCTGCTTCTAGCAGCAAACTGGAATGAGTTGAAGTGTGAGTATCCCTCTGGGATATGTGGAAAAGGCCAAAGAATGGCTGGGATCATTCACAGAGTGAAAGGAGAGGGATGCTGATACAAGGCAGCCTGTAGACTGCTGTCTTGAAAATATCTTTTTTAGTGGAAGTTAATGGAATTCAGGCAGAATTTGGCTCTGAATCCAGGTAATCTGGTTCTGACTTGGTTCCTTTGTGGAGTGGGAAATTCCCTGGTGTGTGTGAGATTATTTCTCTGCATTTCAACTGTGATGATTTCTGTAGCAGATACCTTCAGTGCTTACAATTGATAGTGAACAGTCAGAATCTGAGACCACCCTACTAGGAAAGTGACATCCGAGGGGTGTTTTACAATCAGCATTTGCCACAGCCCTGATGGTTGGGAAGAAAGGAAGGACTGGCATTGAAATGTAAACACTGGGACATTGGGGGCTCTGAGAAATGCTTGTGCAGGGCAAAAACCACTGCCCTAAACTGTGATCCAGGGAAGGGGGGTGTCCTTGCCATGGTCAGTGAGTGGTGCCTGACATTGTTTTCTGAGGTGCAGTGAGCAGGTGACCTCTGGGTCCCACTTAGGTCAGTGAGTGTGTGTTCTAGGGACGGTGGGACCCAGGTTTTGTTCGGAATCCTGGGTCCCGATCTCCTTTTTTCCACCGATCTTTGAAACTTTGGTCTGGGCAGGGTGAGGGAGAGGGGAAGGGAAACCAGGGAGGAAACATCTGGATGTGCTTTTGAGGTTGGAACAATTAGATGGTTCTTGCTAATAGCAGTTGAATGAGAAAGAAGTGCTTCCTTGCACTGCACTGTGAGAGTCGGTGCTTGCAACCAGGGAGCTCTGCTGCTCCTCCCCACTAAGGTGCTGGATCCTGCAGAACTGGGGAGTGAACACAAGGATTTTTCTTTTCCTCAGGCAAAGTACATCTCTCAGTGCATCGACGAGATCAAGCAGGAGCTCAAGCAGGACAACATTGCTGTGAAAGCCAATGCAGTCTGCAAGCTGACCTATGTGAGTGCTGGGCTGGGTGCAGGGGGATCACAAGCTGTTTGTTCTTTTTGCCTGTTTCTTGCTGCCCAGGAGCTGCTCTGGGCTCTGAACCTCCTGCTTTGCTGCTGTCAGCACAGGCCAGGGTTGAAAATGCTCCCGTGGGCACTCGACCTCAGGGGCTGCCAGGTCCCATTCTGCCTGTGTGCTGACACTGGGATGGGTACCATTTCATTTTACTGCCCCAGGGCAGGAAGCTAAGTGGATTTAAAACTAATTCAGTTTGAAAAAGTTGGTTTCAGCTGGGTTGTTTCTTACCATACAGGTGTGTGAGCACTTGAAGCTGGTGTTTGGTTCTCTTTGCACAGTCCTGTGTGCAGAAATGCTGTTCAGGATTTATCTGTGGTTCTGTTCTAGTTATTATTGAAATATATATATGGGGAAAAAACCCTTGCAATGATGTTTATAACTGCATGTGTATTGGGACTGATGCAAACTGGAAGACTTCTGGTGGAACTTCCAGAGTTCCTTTGCTTGCTGTGAGTGGTGCAGAATGTCCCATCACTCAAACTGGAGATATTTTATACTACTGAGATGTCTTAAAATATTAAACTTGAGATGCATTATACTGTTATTTTTGGACTCTTCCATTTTGTGAGGTGTCTTGACTTATTTTCTGAAGTCTTATTTCCGAAGTTGCTCTTCTCTTCTCTGCTCACAGCTCCAGATGCTGGGCTATGACATCAGTTGGGCTGCTTTTAATATCATTGAAGTCATGAGCGCATCCAAGTTTACATTCAAGGTGAGTTCTCTGTGCACTCCAGGACATGCTCTAGTGGGACAGGGAGGGGTTTGGGGTTGATTTCTGGGGTTGATGATCTTGGAGGTCTTTCCAACCTAGACAATTCTAGAGGCTTTTTCTAACAGGCATTTGACACCGGTTGTCAAACCAGGTTGGGGTTTTGGTTTTTTTTTTTGGTGAAAAAATATTTTTATATGAAGACCAACTCTTAAAATTCCTCTTGTAACAGCTTCATAATTCTTACTGCTCTTGCCCAGTGTCGCAGACCCTTTTCCCCAGACAGGTTGGAATGTTACTTCATAGGGAATAGTTCCAAACAGGGCTTTAGTACCTGGAAGTCAGGAGTCCAAAGAGACAAAAATCAATCCAATATTCTCCATTTCTCCTACTGACACTCCTGCCTTGTTTCCGCAGCTCCATGGTCACTGAACCTGTACATCCTAGCAATGTACAGAAGGTTTTATTGTCCTTAAGATACATTTATTATCACTGGGCATGTTATTTGAGATTATTCTTTCCTAGCTGTTGTCTGAGGTGATTTATCTCCTGCTCTCAACCCCCTTTTCCACAGATCCCTGTCATTGCTTTTCTGTTCTGCAAACCTCCTGCCTAATTGTTCATCTTGTGACTATTGCTTCCAGAAGCTTTCACCCAATCATTGTCTAAACTTACTTGAAAAATAAATTAAAAGCTGCTTTTTTTTTCTCCTCCCCTCAGAGAATTGGTTACCTGGCTGCCTCCCAATGCTTTCATGAAGGAACTGATGTCATCATGTTGACAACTAATCAGATACGAAAGGTAACCTCCAGTTTCTTTCCACTGTCTCCTTGTATTTTCAACACTGTTTCCAGCCTTTTTCTCTTAGGAATTAGAGAAGCATTTCAGTAGAATTCTCTTGACTTGTTTTACAGTCCACTGCCCATGTGCTGAAGGGTTAATGAAACACTCGGGAGCTGTCCAGGGGTTTCCCTTGTGCTGCCTCCTCCCAGCTCTGGGTTTATCTATCCCAGGGACTGGTGACCAGTCACCTCTGTTTATTTGTTGGCCTCTTAGGCAGCCCTTAGAAAACTATAATGGGTAAGGAAAAGGGTCCCCATTCCTCAGGTAAAATGAGCTCCACAAAATGTGTTTGTCAGGGATTCTTTTCTTCAGGAATAACCCCCCCATGGGTGTGATGATGTGTGAAGTGGAGAAGAGTGTCTGGAAAGTTGTGCTCTGTATCATGTACAAAGTGAGACACTCATTTTCTTGGAGCTATTTCGCTGGAGTCGTTTGGGAGCTGTTGGGTTGCAGGATGATTTTCCAATTCTGCAGATTACAGATCCATTTTTAGAGCTCTGAAGTTAAACTTTGGAAAACTGTGAAGCTGGGCTGCTCTTGTACCGTCATTTTTACCATCTGAGTAGCTAAAATATCTTATAGTTGCTTAAAAATGATCAGTGGGATGTTCTCCAGTATCTTCCCTAAGGAACTGGTGCCTTTCCCTTTATCTTCTCAGCTGTTCTGCTCTGACAAGAGCATGTTTAATGATGTCCACCCATTCTCTTTAATAAAGCGATTTATTTTTATATTGAATTTCGGTCACTAGGCTGTTCCTTGCTTTTTGTGCTTGAGTTATGACACAAATAAAGAGGTTGCTTTGTGTCATTGATCTATCAACTTGTATTTTAAGGGGTCATCCATGCTTAAAACACATTAAAGCCAGAATCACAAAGTTTGGTTGCTCCTTAAGCAGCACATTCCATTGTTCTTAAAGACCAATCTCGTTTTTCCACCACCTGAAAAGGTTTTCAAATGAGATGCAAATGGCCCAGAGTCCCAGAGGCCTTGTCTGTGTTCACGTGGACAGTGAATCCTGGGGCTCCAGGTGGGAATGCTCAGTGACAGTGGGGCTTTGACTCAGCAGGGTTAGGATTTAACAGCAGGTTTTTCAGATGGGCTGGTGGTTGAAAAAATTCCCATTCTTAAAATACCACCAAGATGTGCTGCCTCTTGAGTGCTTTTCTGTTGCAGTTGTCCATCTGTCAGTTTAATTCTGATTCCCCCTACCCATGAGCAAACCCCAGGCTGTTTTCTGCAGGTCTTGGAGGATATTCCTGTTAATAATCAGGATTTAAAAAAATCCCATGAATTAGAAGCTCTGCCTCATATGTGAGGAGTGAATAAAACTGCTCTGAGAAAATTGTTTCTCACCATTCTGTGTGATCTTAAAGTTTTGAGCCTGTTTTTCCTTTTTTAGGATCTGAGTAGCCCTAACCAGTATGATACTGGAGTTGCACTGACTGGCTTGTCCTGTTTTGTTACTCCAGATCTTGCCAGGGACTTGGCAAATGACATCATGACACTGGTGAGTTGATGAGCCTGAAATAACATTTTCCTCTTACTACACAATGTTCAACTGATCCAATCTGGTCAATACCCATGAAATTTAGAAGCGTTACATGTGAAAATGATCCTGGGGGATCCCCTCCAGACCTTAGTTAGCTCAGGAGGATTTCCTGGCAATCTGGGGGCTAAGCAGAAATATTTTGCTCTCCACTCCAAGCTGAATTTTCCAGAAGTCATTGAGTCTCCCAGAAAGCTCCTTGGGGACCTTGAGAAGAGCTCTGGGGACACAGATGTGCTGAAGAGCCTGACTGTGGTTCTTTCACTGACAGATGTCTCACACAAAGCCTTACATCAGGAAGAAGGCGGTGCTGATCATGTACAAAGTGTTTCTGAAATACCCTGAGTCCCTCCGTCCTGCCTTTCCTCGCCTTAAAGAGAAACTTGAAGATCCAGATCCTGGTGAGTGAATAAATCCTGCTCCAAAGCCCTGTGGGGAGAGCAGCACAGGAAAAATGCTGTAATCCTAGAAATGTCTGGGTTGGAGGGAGCTCCAGAGTTCCAGCCCAACCCCTGCTGAGAGCAGGGACATCTCACCTAGAGCAGGGTGCTCAGAGCCTCCTCAACCCCACCTGGGATGTCTCCAGGGATGGG
>JANHGL010018909.1:0-20034 GCA_024611195.1 Ceyx melanurus | reverse complement strand
TTTTGGGAAGGGCTTTTTGAATCGGGTGGCTGCTGGGCCCCGGGGCCGCCCGGGGCTACGGGGGCGGGGGGTTGGGGGTTTGGGGGAGGGAGGGGGTCGAGCTCTTTGCCAGGGCTGAACGACACCGACAGACACACACAACACCACCCCCCCCCCCCCCCCCCCCCCGCCCCTACACCTTACCTGCAAACAGAGGTAGAAAATACCCAATGTGGAGAGAGCAAAGAGCTGCTCTCTGCTAGAAAACCCAGACTATGTAAAGATTCCAACAGATGATCGATCTGTTCAGGGGCTGAGAAATTCCAAGGCAATGAGCTTGTCCAGTTGGATTGTTTGAAGGATTCTTTTTTGTGTGTTATTGAACATGCTTAATAATACATTTGAAAGTGTTTGAAAACTTGCTGCTCCTGTTGACTGTGTCCCACAGAGCAGCAATCCATACTAAGGGAGTCTGCTGGTGTCCTGCTCTTCCTGATGCTGCACCAAAAGCAGATCCCAGCTTGCTGATAGCCTAGAAAACACCCCAAATTTAATCAAATCCTTTCTTGCTTTCTTTTTTTGCATCCTTTAGTTCACTCCCTTGTAGTTGGCAGTGAGGCCGACCCATCCTCTGGGGGACGCAAACCTGAATCTTCAGCTGCTTTTGTGCTGGGGGTTCTGCGCCAGAAACTTCTGTTACAATTAAGGCCCTGATGAGATTTCTGCTTTTCCTACTGCGTTTTTTTTCCTTCCCAGGTGTGCAGTCTGCTGCAGTGAATGTTATCTGTGAGCTGGCTCGAAGGAATCCCAAGAACTACCTTTCCCTTGCTCCACTCTTTTTCAAGTTGATGACATCATCAACCAACAATTGGGTTCTCATTAAAATAATCAAACTGGCAAGTATTTTACTTTTACAGCATTGGGCTTCTGCTTAATCACCTGGGGTGTGAAAATAGATTTCTTGCTACCATTAAATCTGGATAAGACTAAAGCGGGAAAATCATCCAGTGGTTGTGAGCATGACCAGAAGGTGAAAAAATCTTTCATGCTAGCTTTGTGTGCCAAGCTCCAATTGAAATCTTGCTTTTACCCTGTTGAAAAGCAGCTATTAAAGCACTTTTTTTGTCTATACTTTTTTTTAATAGTTTGGTGCTCTTACTCCATTAGAACCTAGGCTGGGAAAGAAGCTGATTGAGCCTCTGACCAACCTCATCCACAGGTATGTGCGACAAAGTGACTCTGTTCATGCAGGGGGGGTGAGGCTACTCTTAGGCAGGCCAGTAGCTGGGTCTGAGGATGTAGTTCTGATTTTTTTTTCTTAAGTCTCAGTGTATTTGCTTCAAGTATCCAAAGGTAATCGCTTCAGGACTTCTGCAAAACCTGAGCTAAAATACCTTGAAGGTATTTGGTTGTCTGACTGTCAGCATGAATTTCTCCAGAGCGTGCATGAAAAATGGGAGCAATTAGCTCTCCTTTCACTTCATTTTAAGCCAGAGATGACTCCAGAGAACATAGAAAAACTGACTTAAAGCCTCAGCTCTCTATGTGTCTGTTCACCTATACACATTTGCTTCTTGACTTTTTTTGGAGGTCCCCAAATGCACCAAAGGAGCACAACAATCCCTATCACAAAGTTCATTCTCATGCCTTTGCCAACCCAGGCTTGTTTTGGAAGGGGTTCCTTTAAGTCCTAAATATAGATTAGATAAATTAATGGTATTTGCTTGGCTCTTGGTAGAGCTGGTTTGTAGTGTTAGTTTGGATCCAATTCTGAGCTGAAATAAAACAATGGATGCCTTGGAATTGCCCTCTGTGTGTGTTCAACTGGCACAGATTGTCTGGAATTGTCAGTTTTGAGGGAAATCAGATGCAGAAAATGGGCTGGTTCTTCACTTAGAGGCATAAACCTGCCCACCAGAGGAGTCTGCTCTTTGTGTGTGACTCCTTTGTTTTGGAGACAGAAGCTTGAGGTTCTCCAGCTGCCTTATCTTGAATTTTTGACCTTTGGCAGAGGATTTAATTTGATCTTTGAAGATTGTTCCAGTTTGAGCAGCCACCTCCTTCTGCTGGTACCTGCTCTTGTCTGATAAGATAGATCTTTCTTTACAGAGAGGGTGGTTAGGCGTTGGAATGGGCCGCCCAGGGAGGCGGTTGAGTGGTTTAATAGTCGCATAGATGTAGTTCTGGGGGACATGGTTTAGGGACACTGGCAGTGTAGGGTTAATGGCTGGACTTGATTATATTGAAGGTCTCTTCCAGCCAAATCATTCTGTGATTCTGTGATCTCTTATTTAAACATTCAGTAGCCCTTCCTCCCCCCAACAGTTTTGGAGTGAGAATCATTTTGATTTTGAAGGGATGTGGAACAGAGTACTGACAATTTCATGTGTAATTAAAGGTGTTAACTAGCTCCCAGATATTGCTGACAGCTCTTCAAAATGTGCTGGTTTTTCCTCCTCTTTTAAACCCCTGATTTCTCTTGCAGCACCTCGGCCATGTCTCTCCTGTATGAATGTGTGAACACAGTAATAGCAGGTGAGAACTGACATTTCTGACCTAGAAAACTGAACTGCAACGTCAATTAACACCCTCTGAAAAGGGGGGGGGGGGGGGGCGTATTTTAACTTAATGGATTTGAGAACTGAAATAAGCAGCCTGGAAAACTTGGATTTGTGTTACTGTGTCACTGAAATCCTTCCCTGTCACTCGGAGGTCAACTTGCTACAGCTTGAGGTACTAACAGAGGGATGATTTAGATACAAGCTCCTAAATGTTGCCTGTGCTACAGAATATTCTGGCAGCAAGAGAGTTCAAAAAAAGACTTGATGCCTCTTGGAAACTTGGAATTTTTCTCGGGAAGGAGCAGGCCTTCAGAGCACAGCAGGTTCACTGGGCGTTTGTGTGTTTCAGTGCTGATCTCTCTGTCCTCGGGGATGCCGAATCACAGCGCCAGCATCCAGGTACAGCCCTGGCCTGGGGGGAACCAGGGGGTTGTCCGCTCTGCAAGTGCTGTGGAGAAATGGGATTGTGTTCCTTTGCTTGATTAAAGCAGGAGCTCCCTAAAGCTCTCTCTCTTGGGTGGGAGTCCACGGAATTAAGCATTTCCTTGATAAATTCCCTTCCATTGCTCTAAAATGCAGATTTTTCTCAGAGTTTTCACAGTTCCCCCTCAGCTGCTCCTGCCAGGACAGTCCTGCAGAGATTCCTTTAGTTTTGACATCTGTTAACAAGCCCCTCTCACCTTCAGGCCCTGGGTCCTTCCTTGGGTATTGAGTAAACCTGGAGGAATTACTCTAATGAAGACTTTCAAGGCTTTCAATAAACTTGACCTGGTTTCTCTTCCAGCTTTGTGTTCAGAAGTTAAGGATCTTGATAGAAGATTCTGACCAGAACTGTAAGTATGGTGCTTGTCTCCATGGAAGCTTTTGGGAACCAACTGCTGGGGAGAAACTGCAGAGTCTCCAGAGAACTCATTCATTGTAGTGGTGCCTGGTGCTCCCAACAACCAGCTGCTGGGATTTTTCATGTGGGAAGAATTGTTGATAGCAAGTGCTTACTTGTAATGAGCCTCTTTAAAACAAGTGAGATGATGATTGCTCTTTGTGGTCTTGTAAATCCAAACCAGCTCTATCCCCGTGCTCTGGGTTTTCCCTTCTTTGCTAGATGGTTGGGCAGGAGTGAGGGGTATTCAGCATGATACTCAACTGCAGGAATAAATACTTATTTTAGTGACTACGCAGAACTCTGGGAAGTCCCTTTTTTTTTTTTTTTTTTTTTTTTTTTTTTCCCCAGACCTTTTTCCTGCCATCTGAATTTTTCCAGTTGAGAACAGGATTGCCACTTAATTCACTTTTCAAGCCACATTCATCCCAGGATGGCTGTAGTTTCTATATATTAACATGTTTAACAATCAATGGTAAAACTTGAGGTGCAAGAAGATTTTGCTGAAGATTATGTATTATAATTATATATTTCTATATTATATTATATATATCTATGAAGACTGTGCCTGCATAAGGGGCTATGAAATTAAAGACCGCCATGGGTGATGCGCTTGCTCAAAAATTACTTTCCTCACTACAGGTATTTTTTATTTCAAGGGGATAAGGTTGGTTTTTTCTTCTAGAAACACTTGATACTAAGATTTCCTGCTCCACACACAGCAGTGTTTCTATATTTGAAAAGAAGCTGTATTTTGTCTTTCACAGTGAAATACCTGGGACTATTAGCTATGTCCAAAATCCTGAAGACACATCCCAAGTCAGTTCAGTCTCACAAGGATCTCATCCTGCAATGCTTGGATGACAAAGACGAGTCCATCCGTCTCAGAGCTCTGGATCTGCTCTATGGCATGGTAAGCTGCTGCAGGAATTCCTGCCCTCTCCACCCCCAGCACCCTTTGGGAGGCTGGTGCTTAAGGAAAGCAGGCGACACTCTTCTCCCATGTCTTTGCTGGTACTTAAAGAACATCTGGCACAGCCTGAAGAGGGCTTGAAAAGCTTTGATTTGGGCTGGAAGGAGTTTGAGGTGCCATAGAAGTCACCCAGGAGGCTGCTGTTGTAATGCCTGAGACTTGGCTGCTCCTTCTCCTCAACAAAAAAATGTTCTAAACTCTTCAATCTGTTAATCTGGCAAAAGGAGAAGATTGATTTCCTCCTGGATTTCTGGTCTCCAATAGTAATTCTCCTTCTCAGCTCTCCCACAGCTGTTTACTTCTGCTGGCTTTGTTTTAGTAACACTGAAAAGGTTGGGACTGTTTTGCCTGGAGAATAGAGAGCTCCAAGGAGATCTTATCACAGCCTACCGGTGTCTGAAAAGGGCCTGCAGGAAAGCTGGGGAGGGAGTTTTTGCCAAGGCCTGTAGTGATAGGATGAGGGCTGCTGATTTGAAACTGGAAGAGGGGAGACTGAGATTGGCAATAGAAGGAAATTCCTCACTCAGGGTGGTGAGCTACTGGAACAGGTTATCCAAGGAAGTTGTGGATATTCCATCACTGAATGTGTTCATATCAGCAAAACCTTAACAACCTGCTCTAGTGGGGTGTGTCCCTGCCTGTGGCAGGGGGTTGGACCTTTAAGGTCCCTTCCAACTCAGGAGGCCTCACCGGGCTCCTCCTTTGACTGTGGCCAAGGCTGGGGGCTTAGAGGGGTTGTTCTGTTCCCTGTTAACCCCTGACCCAGGGCTGTCCAAGAGCTAATGGAATTAGCAGAAATGAGCAGGATGGCAATGGCTGAGCTGTGCTTCAACCCTTCCCCAGGTATCAAAGAAGAACCTGATGGAGATAGTGAAGAAGCTGATGATTCACGTGGATAAGGCAGAAGGGACGACGTACAGGGACGAGCTGCTGACCAAGATCATTGATATCTGCAGTCAGTCTAACTATCAGTACATCACCAACTTTGAATGGTCAGTGGCTTTGGGTGCCAACCTGTGAGCCCATCAGCAGTGGCAACACCTGATTGTCTCTGATCCATCTCTTTCTCTTCTCCAGGTACATCAGCATCCTGGTGGAGCTGACCCGCCTGGAGGGCACGAGGCACGGGCACCTGATAGCAGCTCAGATGTTGGATGTGGCAATCAGGGTGAAAGCCATCAGGAAGTTTGCTGTCTCCCAGATGGCCATGTTGCTGGACAATGCTCACCTCCTGGCCAGCAACACCCAGAGAAATGGCATCTGTGAGGTGCTTTATGCTGCTGCTTGGATATGTGGGGAGTTCTCTGAGTAAGTGCCAACTGCCTGATGGGACTGGAGAGCCTTTGGGACAAAGATTGTGGGCATTGAAGTGTGTTGTTGAAAGGATAGTTTGGAATATGCACCCTCAAGCTCATAAAAGTCATGGCTTCTGTCCTGTTCCCTCACCCTGTGGACTCCTCAGCTGTTTCTAGCCAAGACAGACACTTCATTTGGAAGATCTGCTCTTTTTTTCTTGTCACTCTTACCCTACCCACTCATACAGGGAGGCACAGACATGGGTATGAGCTGTGAGATCTTAAGGCATTAAAATCTAAACCCATTTCCAGGGAAAATGCCCAGTCACTATGCTGGACTGAGTTGTTTTTGCTGTCTGAACTTGTAATGGTGGAAACTGGGTTCCCTCCCATTCTGTAATGGGATAAAGCTGTAAATTTTTCTGTGCTGAGTTGCCACTGTACCATGGAAGGTTAAAATCCACAGAAAGCAGATGATTGTGGATTTGGGACCTGTCCTATCTCTGTAGTAAATACTTTGTACTGCAGGCAGGGCTTTTGCCACATTCTTCTCCAGAAAGACTGATCAAGACTCGCTTGCTGCCATCCATCCATCCACCCACCCCTCCCTCTCTCCCTTCTGTCTTTCTAGACACCTCGAGGAAGCAAACCAAACTTTAGAAGCAATGTTGAGGCCTAAAGTTACAACTCTCCCAGGCCACATCCAGGCAGTGTATGTCCAGAACATGGTGAAGCTCTATGCATCCATCCTCCAGCAGAAGGAGCAGTCAGGAGAGAAGGAAGCAGCTCAGGAAATCACCCAGATGATGATTGAGCGTCTGCCTCAGTTTGTCCAGAGTGCAGATCTAGAAGTTCAGGAAAGGGTAAGAACAAAATGCCTTGGGAATTTATTGTGCAAAGCCTCTCTGCTGGAGCATTTATAATTTGTGCTGCATTTGTTCTGTTCTTGGTGTAACTCGGTGACAGAGAAACTACAGCTAGAGTGGGAAGAGTTTTATCAGAGCCCAGATCTTCTTCCAGTTCAATGCTACCTCTGAAAACTGCTTGCAAGAATTTCCCTCAAAACAATTTAATTTTAAAACTACACAGGCACGTGAGGACACAAAACTGGCGCTGCCTGAAGAGGATTTTTTTTTTTTAACCTTTGCTCTAAACCTGCAGTTCTTGCTGCTTCTCTTGATTCCTTTAATGCAGTAGAACAGTGATCTGCTGCCGACTTGCATTGCAGTTGAGCTGTTGGGGTTCAGTTTGCTGCTATGAGTTCTGAAATTACTTTTGCATCTCTTTTTAGGCTTCTTGCATCTTGCAACTAATAAGATACATTCAGAAGCTACAAATCAAAGAAGTACCTGTAGCTGAGGAAGTGATAGCTCTGTTTGCTGGGGAGCTGAACCCCGTGGCTCCTAAAGCACAGAAGAAAGTGCCAGTTCCAGAGGGGTAAGGTTCCTTCTCTTTGAAATAATAAATATGATGAGGAACAGTTAAACGCTCAGGGGTACTGCCTCAAGATATTCATTTGTTTACTGCAATTCTTCCCAGCTTGGACCTTGAAGCCTGGATCAATGAACCTCCATCAGACAGTGAGTCTGAAGATGAAAAGCCCAAAACCATCTTTCATGATGAAGAACAGAGACATTCCAGACACAGGCAGCCAGAAATGGATGAGGAGGAGCTGGCCAGGGTGAGTGACACTAAAACCCTCTTCCCTCCATCACTCAGCAGTAGTGTTGTAAGTGCTCCTAAAGCAGTTGGAGCTGCTGGGGGGTCTCCATGGAGCCAGGAAGCAGTTCTGCTCTCTGCATCTCAGGAAATCTGGTGATTGGATGTGAACAAAACACAGGTATGGATTTTAGGCCTTGTGGAATACAGCTGAGAGAAGAGTTCTCTTGGCGCTCCAGCCTCTCTTAGCCAGATGGAATCAAGATACTATAAAAACTTGTGAGGAGTTCTGAGCTCTCCTAAGATTCTGGCCTGTAAACCTGGTGTCTAGTGCCAGGGTCTTGAGGGTGGTCCTTGTGCTGGGCTCTGCAGCTGTTTGGTTTTTCCCACACCTCCTCCTTATCTCAAGGCTCCAATTAAAAAACAAAGGGTGGTGTGGGAAATATTAGTGATAATAACAGGACTCACAACCTAGTGTGTCTTATAACTCAGCACTGGCTTGTCATACACAAGCTATTCCCCTGCAGTCTTTTTTGCAAGGAGTTTTCTATTGTTCCAAAGATTCGGGGAGATTTATTTTTTTTTTGCACTTTGATCTCTTTGCTGATAACCAAACACTCCTCCTGTGAATATTCTCTTGCTTTTAGCGTCGAGAAGCCCGGAAACAAGAACAGGCCAACAACCCATTTTATATCAAAAGTTCTCCTTCCCCCCAGAAGGTGAGTCTGGATTTCACCATCTGCCTGGTGACTGGGTGAGGGTTCATTGAGCCTCAGAGCTGCAGCTTTCCTCTGGGACCTTCTGACCCCTTCTGCTGCCATTCTGATGGCTTAACAGTGTGCCAGCTGCAGTGGGTACCTCCTGCTGGTTTCCTAAGTCTTGTTTGTGTTGGGAAGCTCAGGAGTGAGCTGATGTCCCGGGAGCAGCCAGGCTTCCATGGCTCTTGTGTAGATCTCCGGGTTAGAAAGAAGAAAGCGGTGATTTTTTTCACACCTCCCATTGCATCACAGGTTGGATGAACTAGTTGTGGGAAGCAGTGCTCGCGTTCCAGCAAGGGCTCTCTAGAAGCTGCAGAGAAACGCTTCTCTGTGCCCTCATCCCAAAATTCCCTGCAGATAGGGAACAGCCCTAGCTCTGGGTGATGAAAGGGGTCAGAACACCCAGCACTTCAGTGAAGAGAGGGTGAACCTTCAGTGTGTAGTGGTTTGTAGATCCAAAGCTGTTTGTGGTCTCTTCTTAACAACTTTTCCAGGGAAAACTTGCTGTATTCCCTGTGTATCCTGAGGGCTGCCCCATTTTCTTCAAATCTCAAAATTCCTTCTCTGAAGGGGCAAGTCACTAGCAGCAAAACACAAGCCCAAAACTCTTCAGGGCAGTAGCGGGGTGAAAATACTGTAGCTAGAAGTAGAAGCTGTTACAACAGTGATCAGCTGGCTTTGAAATCTGCTCTGCTGCCACCCAGGACTTCATACTGAGCTCTTCCCATACCTAGCTTTTAAAATGTTCACTTAAAGGATTAAACTTCAAAACAGTGAAGACCAAAACATTAAGAAATGTACCTATTTCGAGAGCTTTGTACCTGACAGTGCTCAGAATGTAATAAATGTTCATTTTCCCCAGCGATACCAAGACACTCCTGGTGTGGAACACATTCCTGTGGTCCAGATTGACCTTTCTGTCCCCTTGAAAGTTCCAGGTAAGTGCAAAAGCAACAGTTTCTTCTTGGGAATTCCTTCTCAGGTTTGTAGGGACAAGGAGTGTACTCTGGTTGGACTCTTCAGTGCATCTCCTTAACTTACACGTGTTTGAAAATGGTACTTTACAGTTCCTCCCAAGAAGGAACTCTGGGAATCCTTTTCTGCAGCCAAGGCTGTAACATGGCAGGTAACCCCTGTTCCCTGTAGGTAACAGTCACCTCTGGAGTGTCATGAACTGATAAAGGTGATCAGGAGACATTTAGTGGAGTCTAATATCAGAGATACTAATTGAATATCAGCAGTTAGCTGCGTCTAACAAGTGGTTTGTTATAGCGCTGAAAAGCTTTTGCTAAAGCACAAGATGTTACATAGTTTATTACAATGATGGCACCAAGTCCACTTAAAATATCAGTGTTTAGATGCTCTTTGCAATCCAGTTGATATGGAAAAGAATCGGGGAGTGGGGGAGCGCCCTGATCCTCTCTGGAGGGGTTGCAGTGTGGAGCAGAGCTGGTGGAGGGGCTGTGTGTGAGCTGATGTGGAAGCAGTAAAGAGGTGGAGAAGCCAGAATCAAGGTTCCCTTCTGACCCCTCTGTGTGGACTGTAGCCTGAAAGCAGTTTGGCTTCCTCTGCAGGACTGCCCATGTCTGACCAGTATGTGAAACTGGAGGAGGAGAGGAGACACAAACAGAAACTGGAGAAAGACAAGAAAAAGAAAAAGCAGAAGAAGGAAAAGAGGGGCAAACACCACAGGCACAACTCTCTGCACACTGAGAGTGAGGAGGACATTGCTCCAGCTCATCACGTTGATATCATCACAGAAGAGATGCCAGAGGTCAGTTGCTTTGCTTGGTGGCCGAGGTTGGGGGTTTATCTCTGTGCTGCTCATCGGAGATGATGTTTTTTTCCCCAGCCAGTCTGTATTGTTGCAGTTCAAGAGCTCTGATTTCTTGCAAAGCTGACTGAGATGGTCCTGGGCTGTTCTGTGCAGGGGGAGAAATTATTGTCTTTTTGTGCACAAAAAGCCAAAAATTGCTGCTGAAGCTGTTTACAAAAAACCCAACCAACAAACCAAAACCCTCCAACAAAACAAACAACAAGCATCTGCTCTAAAAGCAACTGTCCAAACAGTCACTTCATTTATTCTGCTCTGCTGCTTCACTTTGACATTAACTAGCTGTCTAGTCAGCAGGTTTTCAGCTGATTATAATTAATTGTGCATGCTAATGATGTAATCTCTGTTTGTTCCTAAAATTTCCCTTTAATCAAAACTGAACAGCAGCAATTCAGCTCCTGCCATTTAGGAAGAATGGATTTCTGTTCTGAATTGATCTTGTCACTGGATGATGGTTGGTGTAAGGTCCTGTGCCTGACAGTGAGCAGCTCTGTGCCAGGGAAAGCAGGGTTAAGAGTCCTCCAGAATTGCTCTGGGATTTCATTTGGAGTGTCTATGGATTAGTTCAGCAGTGGATGGTCTCTGTCTCCTGCAGAATGCTCTGCCCAGTGATGAAGATGACAAAGATCCCAATGATCCCTATAAAGCTCTGGATATCGACCTGGATAAGTAAGTGACAGTTCAGTTGATTGTGTGGGGACAGGGCTGGGGGGTCAGCAGTCCAAGGCCCCTGGGTGAGGGGACAGTCTCTTGCCATGGGTGTCACCTCAGCTCATCACCCAGCCTTGGCTTCCCCTGCAGCACAGATGAGAGTAGTGAAGCTTCTGAGGTCACAGGGGGCTCAGGGGGGGACTCGTGACTGAAAAGACTGGAAGCACAGTCAGTGTAGCTGGGATCAGGCATGAGAGAGCTGGGCTGGGATCTCTCCACTCTGCATTGTCACTCGGCATGACCTGTGTCCATCTGGGGGCTGCTGTACCTGTGGCTTCTGTGCTCTGCCTTGTGATCGCTTCTCCAGCAACAGACAGTTCCTGACATTCCCGACCCCCTGGGGACATTCAGTGTGGTTCCAGTGCTGAAAAAAACTGATTCTAGTGTGAGTAAAGTGCTTCTCATCACTTTGACCAGAGCCGCTGGAGCCATTTACAGTCCTGGTTGTACCAGGCTAGGCTGCAGAGCAGCAGAACCTGATCCCCACATGGTCGTTGGCAGTGGGCTGTGAACTGCACACAGGGAGGGTTCCCCTTGCTGTTGTACAACATCACCACGCTGAAAACTGCTGATTTGTGGTCCAGTGATGCCTCCTGGGAAGTTCTGAAGGCTTTTTGCAGGCTCACAAGTGCTTGTGAAACAGAGCGCTTGTGCAGCAGAACTCTTTGATACCTGAAAGTCTGTGTCATTCTCTGCAGAGCTCAGATCTGCCAGGCTTTGGCCCTTGTGGAAAAGTGCTGTAGTGTTTTTAGGAAGTAAAAGAACAGTTTCTGGAAAAAAAAAAAAAGTCTTTTTTTCATAAGCTAGTCATGTTCCCCTGAGTCTGCAGGAGCCAAATGTATCAAAGGAAATAAATTCTGACTATCAACCTTCTATTTGCATGACAGGCCTAGAAAACAGAGCAGAGCAGTTTGACTGCTGGGCTCCAGGAGGCAGCTTTGGACTCGTGTGTGGGTCCCATCCATCCTTCCCCCCCATTTCACACCAGTCCCTGTTCTCTGTCCTGTGGTCTCATGTCTCTGTCCTCTCTCTTTCTCTCTCTCTGCTTGCTCTGCTCTGTCTGTGTCACGCTCACACACAGTCTGGTTTCAGGGAAGCCTTCCAGGTAAGAATAAATTGCTAAGTGCTCAACCTTCTTAGTCCAGCCTGATTGATTTCAGTGCAAACACTCAAGGGGTGGGGAATCCACTGCAATCATTGACCCTCTGATTTGTGTAAGGCTGTTTCATCCTTAACTTCCAGCACCAATCCCTTGTCCTGTACAGATCTAGGTGAAATAGTTGGAAGAGAAGTTTTCAGATCACTTTGCCAACCAATGGACTCCACCGTGCCCAGCAAAGTGTCTGTTTTAAAGGGAAAAAAAAATAGTTTGGTCTTGTTCTTCATGCAGAGTAAGTACAGACAAGTGAAGGCATTAGAAATCTCCTGAGAGGATGTTCGCTGCTCAAAGGCAAAAATTTATGTTAAGTAAGAGCTGTAGAAATAGAAAAGTGAAATTCTTCCTGATTTCTGGACAAGAAAGGGAGAAATTTTTGTGGCTCCCCCTTCCCTCAAGTAATTGATTTGGGATACACTGTAAATCTCCACTGCATCTTGTGCTTTTTAGAAACAGGTAACTGAAATCAAGCACTTATTTTTTTTTGTTTTAAAAGTAGAGTACAGTTTTGTAGTTCCAAGATGAAACAACATATTGCTTAAAATCATCTCCACTTGGAGTGATCCAGCAATGCCAATCCCCATGCCCCCTGCTGGAATGCCCACACTTGCCCATCTCTGCTTTTCCTTTGGGGGTGGCTCCCCAGAAACACACCTAAGGCTGTGTGGGTGTGCTGCTCTGGGGGGGTTGTTCAGACTGTCACCTTTAGGTTGGTTCTGTTCACTTCTCGCCCTCGGTGCAGTGTCTGCAGTGACATAAATACATTGACTGGTGAAAGGATGGGAGGAGATGGGCTGAACTTGCTCCAGGGGAGGGTTTAGGTAGGATAGTAGGAAAAAAATCCTTTTCTGAGAGAGTGGTGAGGCCCTGGAACAGGCTGCCCAGGGAGGGGGTGGAGTCCCCATCCCTGGAGGGGTTTAAAAACCAGTAGATGTGGCACTTCAGGACATGGTTTGGTGATCCTGGTAATGTCTGGTAGGTGGTTGGACTGGATGATCTTGAAGGTCGTTTCCCACCTTAATGATTCTATAAATATCAGGTAAAAAAGTATGTGCTGATTGGATATTTTGGGGGCCCAGCTCTTGAAGAACAAAGCTTGGTCATCTAGCAGCTAATGTGAGCTGAGGAGACTTTGTTTGCAGACAGGTAACAACAGGCTCTTTGTCTTAAGACCCTTAGCAGACAGTGAGAAGCTGCCTGTGCAGAGACACAGAAATGTGGAGACCCTGAAGTCACCAGATGCAGAAGCTCCCCTAGAAGAGAAGAAGAGCAAGAAACCCAAAAAGAAAGAAAAGAAACACAAAGAAAAAGAGAGGGAGAAAGGCAAGAAGAAAGAGAAAAAGCTGGTAGAGGAGGAAGAGGAGAAGAAGGTAATTCTCCAAGACTTGCTTTTGGAAACTGCTGTTATGGGCCATATTTATTGCATTTGACAACAAAGAGATCCCTAAGAACAGGCATTTAAAGATCTCTGCTAATAAAAATAAAGCTCATTTAGCCTCATTAAGTGATCAGAATTCAGCTCACTGCAGGATACCCCTCAGATCTCCCAGCTCTGATTTGGAAGCTGAGGTTACTGATATTTCAAAGGGGCAACTCTTCAGCAGAGTATCTGGAACTCACTTTTGTTCTACTCCCCTTCCCCCACGTACTTCAGAGTATAACCTGATGTTAATTGTTGGTTACTCTGAAGATTTGAAGCCTTCTTCTCTTGAGCCTCCTGCAGAGATGCATTTCCATGAAAACGTCAGGCTTTAATTGATTTGATTAATTGATATGGGTTGTTTTTTAAAGAATGGTATCAGAACAACTGTAATCATTTTGGGTTCTCCTGAAATTCAGGGGGAAGACTTGGATTTCTGGCTCTCCACTGCTCCACCACCTGCTTCCACTCCCCAGCCCCAGGTAAACATCTTGCCACGTGCCAGGAAACTCTCTGGGTTGCATCTGAGCTGTGATCCAAGTGCTTAGTCATGCTGCAGGAGAAAGGGAAGAGGCTTCATCTCCTCAGCTGATTGCTGTGAAGCCATGGCATTTTATCCCCAGTTTGCAGACACTGGAATGAGAGGTTTCCAGCTCCTTCTGCTGTGCAGATCAAGGGATAGAAGCACAACTGCAGCTACAGTCTTGGGGGATTTAATACTGGTGGTTTCTGATATGTTACTGCATGGTTTTATTTCCTTGTGTGAGGTAGATGTCAGCAATAGTAATAGACATGAGACAGTCTGAAAGACTCATGAATTCTGCTGGGAGATTTTGAGAGGCACAGAAAAGGAAACAGAAGGGGTTGGATTCCTTGGAGAACAACTTCTGTATCTTGTCTTCCAGTTGATCATATTTATTGGCTTTCAGAGGCATAACATGAAAAACTTGATCCCCTGTCAGTTTCACGTAGCTTTTGAAATCGCAGTTGGGGTTGGGGGGGGTTGTCCCTATTCAGATTTCTTTTGGTGTGGGATTCAGTTGCTTCAGCTGCATTCCCTCAGCATCACAATCCTTCTGCTAATCCAGAGTGAGCCTGGAGCAGGTGCTGCTGTTGTGGCTGAGCCTCAAGAGGTGAAAAAGGAAGAAAGGGAAGAGGCAGATGAGGAGGAGAAGGAGGATGAAGGAAAGGTAAGTGGTTAAAGTTGCTGACACCTTCACCCATGTTCTCCTAGTGTCTGGCCCCAGGGTGGTGTTTGGGGTTTAAGCAGTGGGAGCAATTCCTGCAGCAGTAGGAAATGATGCGGAATCCAGGGGGCCTGGAGTTGAAAGGTTGGTTTTGAGGGGTCATGATGCAATGGCTGGAAAGAACAGGGTTTCTTTAAGGGTTAGTTGTAGTCTCATCTTGTTCTTGGTAGAAATCCTCCAAGCATAAGAAGAAAAAGCACAAGAAAGAGAAGGAAGAGAAGTCAAAGGACAAAAAGAAATCCAAGAAGAAGAGTCATCCCAGCGAGGAGGAGCCCACAGAGTCGGTGCAGAATGGAACACTAGATGATGAACCACTACCAGTGAGTACCTTGCCCTGGAGGAAAAGGAGGAGCTGAACTGTTCTGGGAGGAAGGAGAGTGACAGCCCTTCTCAGAGAAAATGAGTTGCCCTGTGACTGGGGTTTCTTTCTTCTTTTCCAGCCCATGTCCAGTTACCACCTTCTCGCTGAGAATTCCTACGTTAAGATGGTGAGTTTGCAGGTGCTCAGCTCCAAATGTCTGTTTGCTCCCTCAGAAAACAGGGAATACCCTGGGGATAGTAGAACCACTTGATGTAGCCAGCATTTAACTGGAAAAGGCTTTAAATCCCAGGAGGCAGCAATAGAATAAAGCTCTTTCCATTCCTCTGGGTGTCTCACTGAACAAGGTTGATATTTTTCCTCTTTTTCCCACTACTTGGCAGAGCTGTGGAGCTGAGCACCAGGTTGCTTTTCATTAACCTTATCTGTACCTAACTGCCTTCTGTTTGAAGCTGACTTGATTCTGATGCTGTGTTCTGTTCTGCTGCTCTGCTCTTTGAAATCTCAATCTTTGCTCTGATTTTTTTTCTCCCTCCTTTCATTTGCAGACCTATGATATTCAAGGGAACCTCCAGAATGACAGTCAAGTTACTGTCTCTGTTATCTTTGAGAACAAAAGCACTAGCTTCCTTAAGAGCATGGAGCTCAACGTCCTGGACTCTCTCAACACTAAAATGCTCCGACCAGAAGGATCATCAGTACACGATGGGATACCTGTGCCCTTCCAGCTCCCCCCTGGTATGAGCAGCTCTGCTCGGGCTTCTTGGAGTGTGGCTGGTCCTGCCCTGCCCTCGTGTGGAAAGAACGGGTCCAACTTCCTGCTGCTTGCTTGTTTGCCAGAAAGACATGTCCCTCTGGGTGTTCTCTGGGTTCCCAGTTCCCTGCAGAGAAGAAACCTCCTTGTGGGTGGTTCTGTGCAGCAAAAGCAAAGCCTGTGATGCAGGGCGGGGCTCCACGTGTCTGAGGTCCTTCCTCGGGTGACTGGTGCACTTCTGAACATGCCAGTGTTGTCAGATACAGGAATCCAAAATTCCTGAGGGGTTTGCTGTGAGATTTAAAATGAAACAAACTTACAGGCTTATGAACCACTGGATTCTGCTCTGGATTTATTCCAGAGCTGTTTTTTTCCACTGTGTGAATGGCAGCAGCCACATGCAGTCACAGTTTGTGATAAAGTGTTGATTTGCATGGGGGTCTCGGCCCATGAGAAATAGGAGACACTGAGGTGCAGGGTCAGGGCTTCCTGCACAGTACCATAGTATAGTCAAATCTCTGAGTTTCACTGCTTTCATCAAAGAGTTAATTTGAACAGTGACACAGCTCACAAGTCTTTGGGATTTAGTGGCTTCAAGGTGCATTTTGATCCCCTGTGAAAAGCACTAGGGGGTGTGTGTGTATATATATATATCTATCTTTTATAGAGTAAAAAATATATATATTATATAAGGCAATTCATTATATTTTTATATATTAAAAACATAGAAACATTAGAATTCAAATTAGTCCTGAAAAGTACTTGGAAAGCTGTCTATTTTTTTCCAGTTACACACTTTCAGTGTATCGCCACTGTGCCCAAGAGCCTCCCCCAGTAACCAGCTCTCTGCTGCTCCTCAGAGCCCAGCAGCCAAGTGCAGTAACTGTTCATTCACAACAGGAATTGTGCATCAAACTCTCTTGTACAGGGAACGCTTCCAACTTGGTTCAACCCCAGTCAGTTGACAAAGCTCAGCTGCTGCTGCTCAGTTTATTTTAAGCATGACTTTAGATCTGGAAACCATTCTCTGATGTGACTTCTCCCTCTCCTCTCTCCATGCCAGGAATCTCTAATGAAGCCCAGTTTGTGTTTACACTTCAGAGTATTGTTATGGCTCAGAAGTTAAAAGGAACATTGTCCTTTATAGTCAAAGTAAGTGCAGCTTTAAACTCTGTTTCTGCTTCCTTTGGAACTGCATTAGGAAGCTGGATTGGGTGGGAAGCACTGCTTGAGAGCTTTTTATAGGCATCATTTCATCTCTGCTGCACCAGCCTGTTCTGTGATGTGAGAAACGGGGTGGTTTTTGACATGACATCTTGTGCAGAGTGTCCTGAACACTGCTGAAGCATGTCCCAGATTGTCCCTGTGAGCAGTGCAGCCTGAAACATGCCCCATTGCCAGCTAGAAATCACTGCGGTGGGGCAGCTGACAGGGAGAGGTGGAACCCAGAGGCTGTTCCTTCTGCTCTGGGTTGTCCAGAGATCAGTGGGATGCTGCTGCCTGGTTCAAGGCTGACAAAACAAGAATTAAATCATAAGGATGGAAACCCAGGAGGAGAGTGAGGTTAGCTGAAGGCCCTGCTTGGTAACTGCTGACCTGTATAAGAACTATGTGGGTTTCTAACCTTATTTCAGTAAAATTATTAATGAAGTAGCTGCATTAACAACTCGGGGGAAGTGGAGACAGTTCTGACTCAGCCATCAGCTCTATTTTAAAGGTTTCTTAAAAATAGTGAGTCCTATTTGCAGTACCTGAGAATCTGGGAGATACCAATTTATTATGGTGCAAACTGTAAAACCACAGCTCTGAGTGGTAGTTTAAATTCAGTCTGCTCAATATATTTCATCAGAGTCAAAAAAAATCAATTAAAATCAATCAGAAGTACAGCCTGGTCCCGCCCCCTGTGGCCTTTACCTGCTCTGAGTGTACACACCATCCTTGCTGCCCAAACCTCTGCTCTGAGTGGCCTGATGCAGTGTGATGATTGTTCTCTGACCCATCAGGGCCCAGCCAAGGTGTATCAAAGGGAGCTGAGCCCTAAAGTCTTCATCGGTGCCTGGTTGGTAGGTGGGGGTGGTGCCTCCTCAGGCTGCCTGGGGGCTGCCATTCACCTGCTTTCCTTTGCCCTGTTGCAGAATGATGAAGGTTCAACCCATGAAAAACTAGATTTCAAATTGCACTTCAGTTGTGCTTCATTCTTGATCACGACGCCTTGCTACAGGTAAGTGCCCTGCAGGGAGCTTCTGCCACCCATGTGAGGTTGAGCTTTGGCTGCAGGCCATCCCTGCAAGGTACCCAGCTTGCTTCTGACTCAGCCTGCTTCTGGTTGCTTGGGTTTACCCTGCAGTGAGCTGGTGGAACTTCTGACTGTTCCAGCCAGCAGGTTGTTTTCAGGTGGCTCTGCAGGAACCTGGCACAGCTCATGTGGGAGTAGCTGTGCTTCAGGTCATTGGGTTACTCCACTGGAGGGTTCTTCCCGTATTTGCTGCAAACTCCTTCTCCTAGAGCTTGGTTGTACTTGGATTTCTGCATCCTCAAGGTCTGCATGTGGCTGATGTGATGGATTCCAGTGGAATTCCCAGGACAAGTGTTTGATTTGTTTCTCTTCCTTCTTTGCAGTGATGCTTTTGCCAAGCTCCTGGAGTCTGGAGATCTGCACATGAGTTCTATTAAAGTAGATGGAATTAGCATTTCTTTCCAACATCTACTGGCAAAGATCTGTTTTCATCATCATTTTTCAGGTGAGTTTTTTCCTTTGACCTGAACCTTCTGCTCAGTGCCCTATTCCCAGATTTCTGCTGCGCTTGGCAAGCTCAAAGCTCCGTGGCCAGTGACAGAAGTAGGTGACACCAAAACTAAATCAAACTGGGAGAGGAAGTGTTTTATTCCAGCTCAGTAACACATTGGTCTCCTCAGAGCACACGATGTTCTTCAGAACAAGCTCCCCTCCTGTCCCCAGGGCTGCTATCCAGCCCAGCCAGGCACAGGGCATGTGTCCCAAGAGCCTCCACTGGCTCCTGGCTGGAGCTGTAACTGATCCCTGGAGGGTTTCCTTCAAGCAGGGAGAGCACAAGCTGGTGGAGTTTGGACTTCTTCATTACACCATAAGCAGTGGGTGAAGCAAACAGAGTGGCTGTTTCATCCTGCTCTGGTGGGGTTGAGGTGCTGCCTCCCTGAAAGGAATTTTGGTGATGAGATCTACATTCTGATTGGGGTTTTACTCTCTTTTTTGGCCCCATTTTTGCAGCTGACAAAGCCAACTGCCTGATCTCCTGCTTGTGAAACAGCCCAGGGAGGAGCCGGGCACATACACCAGATAACCCTGACTTCCCCCTCCCCTTGCTCAGCAGAAGCTTCTGTTCCTTCAGGCCAGGCAAAGCAGTTGTTCCTCTCCATGGGAAGCAAAGCTCCAAGTTATTCCACTAAATGACAGTTCCTGCTTTTCCTTTGTAGTTGTGGAACGTGTGGATTCCTGTGCATCCATGTACAGTCGCTCCATCCAAGGCCACCACGTCTGCCTACTGGTAAAAAAGGTGAGAGCATCCCATAGTGAGACCCTGGGGATGCTGCAGCCTTGAAGTAGAAAGAGGGAAATATTCCTGCTGGGATCACCCAGGGGCAGCAGAGCTCCTCTAGTGCTCTTGTCTGGGCTGCTGCCTGGTGTGTAGCCACCCTTGGGGGCTTTCAGCAGGTACCTGGTGGGTGTCAGGAGCACTGGTGGCTCCTTCCAGCTGCCCCCTTGGTCCTGTGCAGGCTCCACCAGCTGCTCCACATCCCTGAGTTGGGCTGGGAAGGAAATAGTCCCATATTAGAAGAGGAGCTAATGGATTTCTTCTTCCTTTTCTTTTTCTTTTCCAAGGGAGAGAACTCAGTATCCATAGATGGGAAGTGTAACGATTCCACCCTGCTTAGCAACTTGTTGGATGAGATGAAAGAGACATTGTCCAAGTGCTGAATATTCCTTAGAAACTCTTCCAACTGCAAGGAATATACCTGCTGTGTAGAGATGAGCAGCCCCAAGTGTTCAGTTTCTCCCTTGACCGCATGTACTATCCCGGGGCAGCTGCTTTTCAGTTCCCTCCACCACCCTTTGCAGTTTAGACATTTTCAGGCTGTATTGTTACCTTTTGATTTCCCAACTTTTTACAAACTGTGGTGTTAACCCTTTCTAGCCCAAAGAGATCCTGGTGATGTGACTGGAGGAGGGAGGGAGGGAGGGGGGTGGGGGTGGGGAGGCCTCTATTTATTCAGCAGGTCCTGAGGATCCCGACTGCCCAGGGGGGCACTGAGCTGAATTGACCAACAGCAGCTTCTTGCCAGGGAAGGTTGGTGAGGTCCTGGGCCAGGGCTGCTCTGGGTGATGTATATTTCTAGCAGAGGCTGGTGCTGGACCTGAAGGCCTCTCTTTTTCGTTTGTTTTTTTTTTGTTGTTGTTTTTTTTTTTTTATATATATATATATGTACATGATTTATTATCATCTCTTGTTA
>JANHGL010018908.1:8308-53163 GCA_024611195.1 Ceyx melanurus | reverse complement strand
TGAAAGTGTTAATTTTTTTTTCAGTGGTATTTAAATATGATAAATCTATTAAGTGTTTTGCTTTTTTATTTTTTTTTTTTTTTTTTTTTTTAATTGTTGTCTCGGTAGGATATGCAGGAAAGGACAACTAGCATTGGAAACTGCATTCCCTGTCTTGAAAGAGGGTAGATCACTCTCTGTTTTGAAACAGGGAGGAACACGAGGAAGTAAACAGAATCTGAAGCCCTAGGAAGCCAAGTCTAGGTGTCTGAGGATGTGAAGGCATTCCTTTGAAAGAAATGAAAGTTGCTTTCCTTTGTCAGCATAGTTTCCTAGAGACATTTGTTAATGCTGGCCCTTATGGCCTTTGTATCTACTCACCTGAATAAATCTAAAAAGAATGGAGGAAACTAATTGCTCCTTGAATCAAAAAGTCTTATGTAAATTTACTTTTTTGTGATATATACCATAGCCATAACATACACTGTGCCCTCCTCTATTCACATACTTTACATCTAGACACAATGTGCATTATTTACTTAATCAACTGGTGAAAAGCTGCCAAGGACAAATGTGAAAAACAGAGAAAGACAATCACAGTTTTTCCTTTCCAGATGCTTAGTCCCATTTCTGTTTTCTTTTGCTCTGCTCTCTTAAGGCTTAAGACTGTAAGCATCAGACCCATGTTATAAAAGCTCTCAAGCCTGGATGCTAAGAAGAACTTGGAAATGAATAATGACATGGCCTTCAGTCCTTTGTTTGCAATGAACAGCAACAACAAAAGATTCCTCCAATGATCTAAGCCTGCTGGAAACACAGAGCCATTCCTTCCCTTCAGATGTGAGACAAAGAGAGTATGGAGAATATGTTCTTTCTTTTTAGACTAAGGTGTTTGAATCCTAGGTTAATTTTAAAACATGAAAGAATACAGCATCTCATCTAGAATCACATATATTTGGCTTTGGTCTCCCTCCCTCACCTAGGCATGCACGCTGGAGATAAGAACTAGCAGCAGCAGCAGAACTAGAAGAATTGGTGCTACAGTTAATACAGTAACCAAATGACACCAAATGTTACCAAATGCCACCTAATGCTGAACTGCAAGAACTTGGAAAGGCCAAGGGTTATGCAGAGGCAAGCTTTCCATCTGATTTCAAGGTGGAATATGTTAGCAAACTGGTCAGCTCCACTGCAAGTCCCCCTGGTGTGTTAGGAGGACAGCCAAGGTTTGGCTTGGCACTCTGTTCCTTCATGACAGGGTTCCCTGAGAACCACAGGAAGTAGAATATAGGTTGCAATTGCTTTGGAACATGCTCACATGCTTTCTCATGTCTGCTGCATTATCTTTTTGCTTTGCATAAGTTTGCTTCTCTGTTCTATGCAACTGTGTGCTATTTGAAGGGTAAAGAAGAGAAAACTTCTTGTCCTTGCTATTAAGAACTTGCATAAATCTGTCTTACTTTTGATCTACTTTTATTTATACTGGATACCTCTCTTACTCTTTTGCTCTGCTACATTTGTCTGCTTTGATATTCTATCTCCTTGTTTGTCTTCTCCAAACTACTGCTCTGTTTACTTCATTATAATTTGCAAGGCTAGAACATCCTACCTGAAACTAACCTGACTGAAAGTGGCATAAGTTTTAGTGGCTCCTGCAAGTGTTTGCCCTGCCTTTCCATCTCTGTCAAGTTTTGCTGTTTTATTACCTGGGCTCTGGCTCTTTTATTTCCAAAATTAAGGTCTGAACTAATAAACAAATGTATGTGTGATGCTATTTGGCCAAAGGGACGAATCTGAATGTAGGAGAAGAGACTTCATGGCAGTCATGAGGCGTAGATGTTAGGTGCTGCAAAATAAAGACAGAAAAAAATAATAAAAAAAGAGTAAAAGCATAAAGAGTGGCCCATTTTACATGCCACCTGGAAAGCTACTGGAAAATCTCCCTTTTCATGATTTATTTTCCTGTGTTGTTGAATATTTTATCTTCCTCTGACACAAAATATAATATAATTTTAAAAGTTGTGATTATTATAATGTTACTGCCTCCAGTAATAGTCTTTGTAAATAGCCATTTATTATTTTACATAAATAAATAGGTTTTGACAAGAAATACCTGGTTTGAAGATAGTATTGCATTGAAGGGGATATCCCAAAACAAACATGAATGTAAAATTTTAATCTGACTCTGCGGCTACTCTGAAGCTGAACAAAGGTCTACTAGAGAAATCTACCCACCACATATGAAGCAATATCAGTCTGCGTATTAATATGAGATTAGTCAAAACTGTCAGGATTTTTTTAATTTAATTTTTCTTTTTTTTTTTTTTATAATCAACAGGGGCATGGTCTTTCTTTTTGCCTGGGGAAACATATATTCTGTTAACATTCCTTGAGACTGTATGATAAAGAGAACATTATGTTGTTTCAGGTGAGGATAATTTTTTTTGTTAAACACAGAAATTTGAAAATCTTCATTGCCTGTGCTACAGGTTTTGAATGTCAGATATCTTGTGTATAGTCTGAACTGAGGCAGGCTATAGAGACAAATATTTATTTTATTTATTTATGCATTTTTCAAGAAAATTTAGGGTTTCTTCATTTAATGTCATTGGACACAAAGGCTCCTTGTGCTCCTTCTCCCCTCTAGTGTTAGACTGCATTGATTTGTGTTGAAATACCTTATTTGAGTTTATGATTTTCCTGCCCTGAGAAATAAAGTTTCGTACAAGGTTCTATACTTTTATGTTACTTGACATTAAAGAATGGTTTGTTGGTTTGTTTGTTTGTTTTTTATAGAGCTAGACCATGAGTTCATCCAGAAGCCTAGATTAATGAAAAGAGTCCTCTCATTAAACATTGCATGTTGATGGGAGCACATGATTGCTCTCCTCATGAGGCTACATTGCCTGCCTATTGATTTTTCTTGTGGACTTTAAGATATGTTTTTGACCTATAAAAACCAAAATGGCATGAGGCTTTCACTATAGCTTCGGGCATTTGAGGCACTTGAACTGATATCTTGTAAATCTGAGCGCTTCCCTGAAGGTGCCTTCAGCTGTGAACTTATTAAACCCATCTTTGTAGACCTTCAGGGTACTCTGTAAGGCATTTCTATTTCCTTATGCTTTTAGAAGAGAGGGAGGAGCTGGAAAGAACTGATACTGTTTTAGAGAGGCAGCCTTTAATAGAAAATTCGTCCTAATAATTTCAAGTAAGTTCTTCTGTAAATAATGTATCAAAATCAAAATTAAATGTCTTATAAAGTCATCCAAGTACTTTAAAACACATTTTAGAAATAACTGTGTACTGTCTTGTTACTGTGTGCAGAGAAAATTAAAATGAAAGGAAAATCTTCCTGTTCCTCAAGACTGGTGAAAACTGCTTTGGGTTGCAGGAATTTAAAGCAGGCTTGGAAGGCCCTGGATTTGCTGACTCCTCTACAGTGCTGTGTATTGACATGTATACTACCAAGTGTAGAACAGACTTTCTGAATGTTTCTCTATAAAAATAGAAGGCAAAATGTATCTCTTGACATTGCTACTTATTTAAGCATTGTAGAGAGATTTATTGGGGAAGAAGGAAATAGAAGAAACAGAACAACTTTATCTTTAGGTTTGCGATTGTTTTTTTTTTTTAACAGAAAGGCAGATTTCCAAGAAAAAGTCTCATAAAGTCACTGTTTATTTTGCAGAGAGACTGTTTAAGGACAGGATGGGAGGAGGGATGTGCATATGGTTGTGTATGGGTAGATGGACAGTAATGTGAACAAATAGGAGGAGTCTAGCCATCAATATAAAAGAGTAATAGTAGATGTAACAAGGAAGAAAATGAAAGAAGGAGAGGAGGGAAAGGATTACTGAATGTTTCAAAGGAAGGTTTTTGTGGTACGGGATATGTGGAATAAAAATGGGATAAAACTGAGAAGAAAGTGAATATAAAACAGTTACTGCTATCCAATAAGTTAGATTGTTAATTATATTTTATGTTATTAGAGAACTGTGGTTATTAAATATCTTGCATAATAGTAAACGTTATTGTTTTCTGTGGGGTATGTTCGAGATTTTTGTGTTCACAGTAGAAAGGAATACAACAATGCTGTCCCTTTCACAAAGATTATTACTATGTGTAGTCCCAGGACTAGCTGGTGTCAGGCAAGTAACTATCAGTCAGCTTACACCGGCCAAGACATCTTCGGACATATGCAAATTATTAGGAATTATTTTGTCTTCTCTGTTTCTACCAATAGGTGGCAATATTAATTTTTCCATTGACCTCCATAATGATCTGCTATTCTATATTTTAAATAATCATCTCTGAGTTCATTATAACAATTTATTTTATTTGTCCTACTGAAAGTCTATTAAATGTTAGGAAATTAAAATATAGTCATAAGTTTCAAAATAATGTTGTTTTAAAGAAGTTAAAATAAAAGGGAAGGGGATGTAAGAACTTCTCCCAGATCACCAGAAGTTTATCCACAATACTTTTTTAACAGAGCACAACCTTTTTCATTTCCAGTCCAATTCATATTTGTTGTCTTTGTGGTAGTGTTCACTTTAATATTATGTCTGATCTTCCTTTTTGTGCTTTCCAATGATTTTTCCTTTTCAGCTGCTTAATTAGAATTTGGAAATTTTATATGTGAGAGATCTAAATTACTGCTTTACAGTTCTTCAGTGGTGTTCTTGTTTATATGTACTCTGTATTCTTAATCATCTTATTTGATGTTTAGTATGAGTTTTTCTTAGGATCTGTTCCTGGGTGACTTGGTCTAGGTGATCCTGCTCAGGCAGGGGGGTTGGACTAGATGATCTTCTAGGTCCCTTCCAACCCCTAATATCTGTGAATCTGTGAATCTGTGAATTTTAAGAACAGGGTTTTTCAAGAGGCCGTTCTCAATACTTGGTGATTTCCTTGAGTTTTAGTCAGTTGCCTACACTTGACATTCTAGAGCAACATTCATATAGATATAAGATATGACAGAGGTACTGTAGGTGGATCTTAATTTTCAAATGGAATTTAATTCTGTTCTACCTTTTTTCAAGGTCTCTCTCCACACCCATTAAAATTCATCAACTCACTCAGAAGTTAGATATCAATATTTTTACATGCAAAAGGCCAGCAATCTCGTCATTCTTTTTAGCCAAAAGTAACATACAATTAATAGGAAGATTTATCTGATCAAAGACTAAAGGATTTGTCTCATGAAAGTACAGGAAAATATAATTTCTTAAAAAGAAGAGGTCATCTGAAGCAATACAATGGATTTTTTTTTTCCCAGTAAAATGAACCTCTTGAAAGTAATATATTGTAGTGGTTTTTGTAGCATTGTCATATTCTTGGACTGATGGTAGCAGTTAAAATGATCATCAGAAGAAGAAATATACAGTACCAGAAAATGTCTAAACAAAATATGCACAGAGCTTTTATGATGCTTTGTTTTGTTTACAAGCTCTGTTTCATTAGGCAGCTTTCTTTATGTCTCTTCAAATTCTTTCTATTCCAACCTGAAAGTCATGCCAAGTTCATAAAATCTCAGCTCACTTGAAATCTACGATGAAACTAGTGTATTCAGGGTATGAACCATAGAAAAGTTAGTGGGTAGCACCCTATTTTTGTTGAAACTAGTCAAACTCAGAGGGCTCACCCCATCCCCTCCCCACCAAAAAATCAACCAACTAAACCAAACCAAACCAAACCAAACCAAACCAAACCAAACCAAACCAAACGAAATCAAAACCAAACCAAACCAAACAAAGCAACAAAAACCAAACCAACAATGACAAGAAAACACATAAGAACTTCTACAAGCAGAAATGACATTTTTTTTAAAGAGATCACACAGTGATTAAGCCGCTGCTTAGTTCATATGCATCACTATCTATGAGATATTTCTGCTTCTCAGGCTAGATGGAAGTTTGTAGCTCTTTCGCTCCTGTCTAGAACAATCAGCCTTGGAAGTGATTTCTTCAGTGCAGTATCACTTGTCTCTGGTATGAACGGAGTTGACATGAAGCAATCTCAGTAGTTTCTATGAGATACAAATTACTGCTGTGCATTAGCCATGACAGAATAGGATCTTTTGAATGGCCATCATTGCAGATGAATCAACAAGGAATAAACCATTAAAATTAAAGGCATTTAATCTATGATCCTATGAGTCATGTTTTTTCACTCATGATGATGCCAGTAAAATACAGATGTAAAACTGAATGTCAAAGCCTCTATCTGTATCTGTATCTGTTTAATTAGTACTTCAGTCACTGTTTAATTTCTATTTGACCACTTACAGTGTTTCTGAGGTTAGCTGAAGGACTCTTGATGGTCTTTTAACTTCAATTTTTTAAGCTGGAGTTTCTCTCAGAAGGTGATGGGGTGCCTTAAATTCAAACTGATGACTTATTGTATGCTATAGCTCAGACCAAATCGATACTGAAGGCTGGATAGAAAGATGACTGTAAAGTAACTTCCTTGTAGTGAAAAGGAACTATTTCCCATTTGGGGCATATTAAAGATTAAAGTGTTCCAAACCCACTACATCTCTGTGTGAAGTCACAAATCTAAACAGGATCAAGAATGTTCTATCTTATGTTTTATATTATTAATCTTATGGATTTCTTAAATAATTGAATTATAAAGGGATCCTGTCATCACACTGAAGAAATATCTAGGCCATTCTTCTGTCTTCAACAGAGCCAAAGGTGTTTAGGAGTATGAGATGCAGAATGCATTTGAAGTCACTCTTACCTTGGAAATTCTTATTAGCAGTGCTTCCCTGAACAAAAAAAAAACATTAAGTGCATGAGCTGCAACAGGTCAAAACACTCACAGATGCATGATTACCTTATATATGCATGAACTATTGCTTGAAGTTCTCACATAGAAATTATTTTTCCCATCAACAGCTGCATGCTGAGCTGAGGATCTGGTGTTCAAGAACTTACTTGGCCTTCACTTCTTAATACATGGGCATCATTCTTCACAGAATCAGAATGAGAATGTGACTCTGCTACTGAAACAAAGACGAATTTTGACAAAACTGAGTGGGGATGAACTCAGGGTCTTGGACTTTCCATAGTCTGGTTAGGGACTTACACACAGTGATATCCTGGGATACTCATAGGAAGGTCTAATATGTACTTGCATCTTGTTCCAGATCTCTCATCAGCTATGCAGATGGTCTAACTGAACTGTCTCTAAAATGAAAATGTCTATCTTGAACTATCTGCCACCCTCACCATCTCAGCAGGATTCCAGGACAGCCCTCCACCCCACTCAGTGCAAAAATGAGACTTTTGCCCTTCTTTTCCACTACAATTTTACAGCTGTGACAAGCTGAAATCTCCATGATTCCCCTTGGTGCCATTAAATTGGGACCCAGATTCATCTAAGCCCAAAGATATATCTTCAACTGCATTAAAAGAAAATGAATTAAAGGAAATAATGAAAATCTTTTTAAGAGACTTCTAATACTTTAAGCTGTGTCAGCTACATTCTCAGAGTTTTTGAAAGAAATCTATGTCAGTGTTTTATGAAATCAGCAGTGTATGAATTTGAACTTTAGTGCCTTAGACAATAAACTTTTCCTAAAAGTGACAAATCGTCAGCAGATGTTTTCTATTACCGTAGTGTAGTTTTGTTAAAATTCACTAGAACTGGCTTAATTTTGCCATTTTTAACAACTTTTTTAGTGTGTTTATAAAGCTAATAAAAATATTTATAAGGAAGAAAATGTCACTATGCCACATCTCTATTGAAAAATTAGTCAGAAGAGTAGGGCATAAAGCCTTCTTGAAAAATTATGACATATATATCTTTTTTTGTAATATAAATAAAGCAGTTTCAAACCCACAGCTTCTTGAAATAACATCTTCTAACATAATTAAATGTTAAAGCAGAATGGAAATCTGGCATTGAAAGAAAGAGGATAATGTTTCATCTGCAAAGAATGCCGCTTTGAAACTTTGCATTCAGCTGCACATTAAAGCTTGATACAGTTAGGGAAGTTTGAAAAGGTAAAATAGAACAGAGTGGATATTGGGTAAACTCCTCAGCCTTACTAATTTTTAAACTTTTCAGCTTCTAAACATAGAAATGGTGTCAGTAAACCACTTTTTTTTCTTCTTTTTTTTTTTTTTGTTTTCCTCTGGGGGACTGACTGGAAGCTAAAATGTGCAACTTAGATTAAATTTAGCATGAAAAAAGAGAGTCATAAACTGACGAAAAGTACTTTCCAGGCTGTTGTTTCAAAGTCATTCAACGTCAGGATTAGGAAGTTTTTCTAAATTGTGAATACACATTTTCCAGATCCTGAAAGCATCTCATTACTTATATTTAAACAACAGAGCCACTGTCATACTCCTGGTATATGCTCTTTCCTCATTGGTGTTTACACCTTTCAAATATTTGTAGGCTGTTATCTTTCCCTTTTAGTCATTACAACAACTGCACAAATTCCTCAGAAAGTTCTTGCTAATATTTGTGGAGTTTGGAGATGAAGATCTGTATCCTACATTTTAAAGTATGGTGAATTATTTGTCTTCATTTAGGAGAAAAGATCTGCTTTTTCAATAACACTATCTTCCATGTATGTTAAAATTACCTGTTTTCCCCTGTCCTTTGTGTAACACTGACACATCACTGTGCTTGCTTTTTTCCTTAGAGTCTTAACTTTCTGTATAATCTTTATTTCCTCCCTATTCTAAGGCTTTTTTAACCTCAAACTTCTGAGAATTTCTTAACATATACAAATGCCTCTCCCTGAATCAGGCTATTGAGCCCTACTTATAGGTGTTTTTAGCTCTTTGCTAAACTACTCAGTGCATACCTGAAAGCAACAAATATAGCTGCAGAATTTCTGCTCATGCATTTCTGATTACAGCTGTGTTTCCCAATAAAAGAAATCATGAAGGCATGTCACACTGAGTATGATTACCCAAAACCTGATATGAAGTTTTTATTTCTGACCTATTGGTGATATGATGTGATTTGATTAACTTGACTGTAAAGTAGTACCTCATTATGAATTTTTACTGTTCAGAATAGAATGCTAAATTATACAAACAGGCTCCAGGCTTTTTTTTTTTTCTTTTTTTAAAAATATTATTTGGTGTGCATGCCTATATGGGATGAATACTAAGCCCCAGGTGAGATAACCTAGTGCAATTCACAAACTAGTGATACTGTTGTGCATGTGAAGGGATGCTCTGCATTTTAGATAAAAAATATATATATTTTTGTATGTCTGTGTAGGGGTAGTGCAGCATGCCTCCAGCTCTATTGTAGTATATTTAGTTTATTTCCTTTGTGGAGAATCAACATCCTCATCTTTTTTTTTTTTTTTTTTTTTTTTTTTTTTCTTTTTTTTTTTTTTTTTTAAAACTTTTTTTTTTCCCCCTTAATCACAATTTTTCTTCTCACCAATAATTTCCCTCTGTATTTTCTTTTTTTTTTTTCTTTTTTTCTTGCTTCTAGAACACTATCTATTTCCACCCTAAAGCAAAATCTATCTACAACCCAATAGTTTCAGCTCTGAAATGCATTGTGTCATGCTCAACAGTGAGGATCACATCAAGTGCCACTCTCTACAGTGAAGAGAACAGTAAAACACAGAGCTCCTAGGGCTTATCTTTTTCTCCCCCAAAATATTGAATTTCTATCTGTGGCCTATCCTCAGCCTTTGCTTTCAAATTCTACTGATGCCTCTGGCAGGAAGATCTGGTAGGTGGAATATAGTAAAAGCAAAGTCTTAACACAAAACCTGTTCCTCCTTGGCAAGCTGCCATAATTTCTAGGGGGTGAGGAGAATTAAAGGTTCCTAAACTGTTCTTAAATTTGAAGGATCGTCTGGCTCCATCAAATTGACACTAGAACAGTAGCAGATTTTATGTTCTTTCTGTTTTCTTTTTTTTCCCCTTGTTTTGTTTTTCTTTGCCATAAGTAGATCAATGTCCTGGAAAATATATGCAGCCTTTATAACTCATAATGACACTTGAGTGCTCTTAGGGCATTGTATCAGCATTATTTTGCCATAAATGATAGAATGATAGTAGCAAGGTATAGATTTCTAGCTTTCACAACTTGGCACTTAGTATTATGTTAATCACTTTAGATGTAGTATTTATGTATAATGTTTAGATTACAGCTTTGTAGAATATTTTTAAAGGAAAATGTGCTTGTATGTCTAACTCTTTAGATGCACACTCTCATTTTATCATTTTAACCTGCTCTCTATTCCATTGAGAATACTCTACAAACCAAGTCATTGATCAAATTTTTACCCAGACACTAAGTGGTGTGTGCAATGACTTAAGATACCTGCTCAAGCTGCTTTAGCTTCTGCTGGCAACCAGAAGTGGTACATATAGAATGGTTTTGGTTGAAGGAGACTTTTAACATCATCAAGTCCAACTGCTAACATGTTCAGCTGATTTCTAGTAGCTAGCAAAGCTATTTGAACCTCTTTAGCCATTATTTAAAACAACTCTATGAGCACTCTGTACAGGACCAAGAATGAAACTATTCCACTGCCTCCAGAAATTCAGAAACATAAAAAAGCTCCTCATTGAATTTTATTATGCTTTTATCAGGAATGATGCTGTTAGGCCAGGAAATCAGGGCATCTTCACCCCACCCAGGAGCAAGCCCAAATTTCACTCCAATGCATTTGTATGTATACTTGTGCCATCAGTATTTTCAATTTCTTTTAAAATAGGTTCTTGTATAATATCTCAATTTTTATTAATGCAGTTATTTAAAATAACTAAGGAAGGCCATTATAAAAAATATTTTATTACCAGAAGTGAAGTTTCCTTTTTAGACAAATGATACTTTATGTTACTTTAATTTCAATATTGTATGTAACCCAATGCTTCTTATTTTCTTTTTCATTTGACATTTCACTTGTATTTTAATGTATATAGCTTCATAAGACTGGTACCGTATTACAATGTACATCTCTGAAGAAGCTCTCTGAGTGAAAAAAGACCCTAAAGCTGATACTTTCAGGCCAAAAGTTTTTTGTTTTCTTTTTTTTCCTGGACACTGGCCTAGGGACAATTCTAGTAAGTGACAATCATCTTCAGAGCAAATGCGAGACAGAAAGAGATCCTGAGAGTATAATGACTACAAGTCCACATCATATTCAAGTTTCTTTCATTAACCTGCCACAGAATAGTGGCAAGGTTGATAGTAGTGTGTCTTCTAAAATTTTATCTAAATATTTTTATTAAATTTTGAAAGACTGCATCTGCCTACATGAGCTTTCTTTCTTTCTTTTCTTTTTTTTTTTTTTTTTTTTAATCCAAACTTGCACCTCTATAAAGCCAAAACCCATTCCTTTTGAATGAATAGGTTAATTAACAAAGATCTGTACCAATTAGGTAATCTCACCTGTCAAAAAAAAACTTCTCCTCAGTTTCCTACCACGAGTCAACTTCTTGACCCTTGCAATCTGTCATTTTGATGTTCTGCAAACTGGGAGAGGAGGGATGTATGCATGTGGGGAGGGTGAGAGAAGATAGCCTTCTCAAATCACCAACACCTGCTTAGCCCTTCAGCAGCTGTGTAGCAAACTGCTGATGCAGCCAAAGACTTCATGAAAATACCATGCCTTTAAGTTCTGGGGTAAGGGGTAGATGCTCAGACTGATGATAGAAAAACATCCTTTTGGGACTGACTGTACTGATTTTCTGATTTGAGGTTTGATTTATTTTATTATTTTATTATTTTATTTCCATAGGAGGAGTATTTGGTGGGGGAAGGGTTTCAATCGTACAAATCATGTGGCTTTGACATCTAAAATCCATCACTTCTCATGTTAAGCAACGTCTCACTTTGAAAATAGCACCTCAGAAATTACTGAATATTAAGTTTCCAATCAAAAGGAGCAAGGATTTCAGAAATCAACTAAGAACCATAGAAAATAAAATAATCCACTCAAATTTACGGGTGTAGATGATAAGTCACCATGCTACCTCTCTGGATTTAAGATATTGAGTATCATAACACTGGAACTGGTTTGTTTAATTTTTGTCATATTTGATATATTCTATATTCTATCTATGTGAATTGATTTTTTTTCTCTAGCTCTTCTTTCAGTCATACTGTATTTTTACAGATGTTTGTCTTCTGTCAGCTGTTTCCATATAGATTGATACTATTTTGGGTAGTTTTTATTCATGTTAATGATCACATTATTTTGTGGAGTTTGTAGTTCTGTGTTCTTTAGGTCAATTTAGCCTAAATTCAAAATATTAACACACACCCCTGTGTAATATTGATGTTATTTCTGGTTTTGTTTAATAGCTAAAAGGATTTGCATGGAAAAAAAAAAAAAAAGAAGGAAGGATATGTCATAACTTCTGTGCTAAGTGAAAGGTTTTGTTTTTATAAATCATGTACTGTATTTATCATACTCAAATGGTAAATATGACATTTCATCATTCAATTAAAAATTAGGAAGCTGCATCAATAACAGTAACTCTACAAAGGACAGTTAGTTTTGGGTTTTTTTTTCTCCTTCCTTCTTCCCTGACATTGTTATGTAGCAGGACTCTTGGCACTATTAGTCACAATTACTGCTTTTTCACCCTGGGATTCCTGTCTAACTTGAGTGTCTTGCTCTGGTAAAGCTTGGCCTTTACCTTCATTCCTTTTCTGTTTTGTGCTCATTTTCTGATGATGTTGTCATCATCAGAGTTATGATGAACAAGATTAGTACTATTTATAGATTCCGGCCTTGTAGCCAGCTATCTTGATTCCTTCAGTGCTATTTAAATCTATTGTCGTTTTGGATCACAGAGCAGCTTCCTCTCATTTTACACCTAGAGCAGTGAGGATTCTGAATTTAGCAACAAAATGTTGTATTTAGTCTCTATTACCAAACCTATACAATGGAAAGACTAGAAGTTTTACTTCCTTTGTTTTTGTTGTGGACTACATGTATTGCCTACTTATTGAAGTGGAGCTTGTGCTTCCACTGAAGATAGGATTTGGCATTTTAAAAGTTTGGTTCAAAGGGTGTTCATTTAGAAAAGAATTTATCTTTTATTTGATGAACTGCTATGAACATTTGTAATAATCATATACTATTTAAAAACTTTTGACAAATAGGGATAAATATTCAGCATGCTACATGGACAAGTGCTCCTGAGATTGCTCTATTGTTAATACAAAGAGAATACCGTTTGGGTTTTTTTTTGTACACTGTACTGAAATACATCCCATTAGATTAAGGATATAGCTTCTGCTGTTGTTCCCATAGGATCTCCTTTTGTGTCTCTTCACTATTTATCTGATTATGGCTCTCTAAAATTAAAAAAAATATAAAATAGAATGTTTCACGTTATCTTCTCCTTAAATTAAGTCCTTCAGAATACAATGAGGATATCTTGCAAGGCTGTTGCTGATATAATAAAGCTGTTTAGTTACCTTGAACTAGTGCACCAACACTCTAAATCTAATAAGTCAGACACAAAAAAAAAGTTTAATGTTATGTTTGTGACTTAAACTGATAATAAAAACGAGGTTTGAAATTTACAGCAATGCATTTCCTTTAAGTTAACCTGTTGTGAATACACAATAGGAAGCATGAGGAGAGACAAAAACATTATTCTGGCAAGTTACTTCCACAGCCTTCTGAATCTTAGCCTTATTTATGCAGGTCTGTTTCTGGCTTTGCAACTGCAAGTAAGAGATAATCTCAGGGTTTGCATCACAAACTCCCTGACTTGCAAGTATGTTTAGGTAGCTGCAGAGGTAAATACTGTAATGCTTAAGACAAGCTAAATTTAATGACCCACCAGTGGCACTACTGTTTATTTACCAGAACCAGAAGTAAGATTGCCATTTAAATTGTGACCTCTTTTCCAGAAGCTTAATGCCATTCCAAATTTCTTATTGCTCTAGGACAGGATATTTAGTAAAAAATCACATAGCTTGTTGATTTTGAAGTTAAGTGTTAATATAATAAATTGCATTAAACTAAAGCAATACATAGAATCATAGAATCATTGAATCGAATCATAGAGTCATAGAATGCCCTGGATTGGAAGGAACTTTGAAAGGTCATTTAATCAAGCCCCCCTACAGTGAGAAGGGACATCCCCAACTAGATTAAGTTGCTCAGAGACTCATCAAGTCTGAATATACATTTGTCTAGTTTCTAAAGTATGGACAAAAGTATTCTGATGTTAATAAAAAGGTATTATGTCTTTCCGCAACTGTTTACCCTTCTTTAGATCTGACCTAAAGCCGAGTCCATTATGTAAGAAAATCTAAGTATTCCCTTTATTAATTAAGGGATTAATTAATTAAATATTAATTAAGAAATTAACTGGAATGAAGACTACTCCCAGTATAAGTGCAAGTTTAGGAAATTGTGTGAAAATATTATTTATCAATCTCTGAGCAAGCTGACCTGGAATGGAGAGTAGACATTTGCAAATGGCATACAAAAGGAAGGAGGACTATATAGAGAGGAAAGGGAGAAAGAAAGCTGAACAAGATAATTCTCTAGAGATTTGTTTTGGTTGCTGAAGACGGTTTAAGTGCTAGATGTTGAGGATTTTGAGACTGTCTTGACTTGAAACTACCTTGAGTAGAAACTCCTTTTCTGAGAGTTTTGAGTGCAGGACTAAGGTACATGTATTAGTGTTAAGGTGAAATATAGCTATTGATAAAACGAAGCAATGTGGACTACACATAGCAAAGAAATACATCTGAATTTTGTAGGAACCAGGAGCTGTCATCTCCAGAGAGTCAAGATATTATGTTTCTGATAAATCCAAAGTACATAGCTTCTGCAGGCACCAAAGGATAAGTTGGCTCTCACAATGGGAACCTGATTCACTGACTGCTGCTATCTTGTCTCTCTGAAAAGCAGAAGGCAAACAAGGCATGGAGAATTTTTTTATTATGACTTTAGCTAATACAATTATAGCAGACATACAGGTAATTATTGTTGCATACCTTCAGAAAATTACAGCTCCTCAATACCTAAGTCTGTTTGGAATTTAGAGATGACTGTGTCTCCTCATGATTCTGGTTTATTAGACATGGTCTAGTGTTTTACTCAGACTTCAGTATGACACAAAATAATCACAGCTATTGTAATTCAAAAGCATTTGATGAATTGCAAGACCTTACCATCTAAGTAACCAGATTTCAGGTACAGACATGAGTGACATAGGTTCTAGGTCCTCTTCAGAATGAGAAGACATAAACCATAATCTCTTGCCTTCTTACTGTGACACCATAATAACATAATAACCTTGAATAGGACCATTTTTCTATCATTCATTTGAAAAGGAGTCACTTGCAAATAAAAGAAAAAAATGAATGTGGGACACCTGGGCCCTGGAACGGCAAACTCCAGAGGAAATGCTGTTGCTCCTGTAGTTAATAGGACAGTGTTCTTTGGAAGACCCCATAGTTCTGAAGACTGTTTATGTGTTTTCCATTAAACAACTGTCAGAAACGACATATAGTCGTCACCTTCACTTTTTCCTCCATCTGTGTTTCAAAAGAGAAGTCCGATAATCCATTCAAAAAGTGAAAATATGGGCAGTGACACTTGATAGAATACGTAGAGTTCAGCATCTAGCCAGAAGGGTGATTTGAGGTTTCAGATTAATGTGTCCTCAATGTTTTCTGTCATTTAACATGGGTCTACTCTGGTTTTTATTAATCCCTATCCTAATTCAGTTCTTTATTCTCTCTGGAGACTATAGATAGATTTTTCAGATGGCTAGAAATGGGGAGTAAACACCTATGAAATAGTGTATTTATAAAGACAGTAACTTGCATATGGTGTGTCTTCACAAATCAAAGGGTAAATCCAATATTATCTATGAGTACACAGTTTATATCTTACTGTTTCAGTCAGGCAATGTTTGATAAACAATTATTTTGAGTTCTATAAAACCTACACAAAGTTCTGCATTGCAGATGACAGTCTAAGATGAGTATTCAAAAGGCAGATCTGAAGACAAGCTGAATTGACAGATCTGAACAGAAAATAATGTTTACAAAGGGAAGGATGATCTTAATACTGAGAATGGGGATTTGCAGAGACTATTGGATTCTGTTTCAGACTTGACCACAAACTCACTGTGACTTTTCTTAGGTCACTTCAGATTTGTGTGCTGTGGAAAGATAAAATCTTAAAAGAACCCTAGCCCTAGACAAATTTCATATAGAGATCCATTTGTTATCCCTTAACTCTTGTGTTTGGGAGAAAAATGTCTATATGACACTGGAGCACTTTTATAGTATAGTTCCCACTATTGCTAGCAGCACTTCATCAAAAACAGTGAAAAAGGAGCTTCTTTGAAATTTTCTTTAACAGATTTAGAATTCTCTAGCTTTGTCTCCATGTACAGAAGTACAAAAATATGTATAAACTGCCTGTCTAATTAGTACAGTTCATCTTTTGAACCATAATTAATAAATCTTGAAAATTATGTTTGAAATGTTCTGATGGAAAAAGACATGTTATTATTATGAAAAATTAATTGTCAATGGTTGTGTGGGATATCATGCTGTGAGAGTCTCAGTGATTTTAATGGAAGTGCCTAAGCCTACTCACTGTTGTAAATCTGCAGTGTTCTGGGATTATAAAAAAAGATCAAAGAATATCCTTGTCAACTGTAGCAAATTGCATGTCCTATTCTGAATAAGTAGAGGCAAAAGTGAAATTCCTATTTACAAAAACCAGGCCATACTTGTCTAGCAAGCTGTTGATACAATCTGCATTACCTTAGTAAAATCTTGAGCAATTAGTGGATTACAATAAAGCTTTGATGGAAGGGGCTATTTTAATAGACATTCGGGGAGTAAATTGTATGCTAAGGGATGTGGAAGATACGGAGTTGATTTGAGACAGACAGAATGACTTCACCAAGGGAAAGTTCTACCTGACCAAATTAGTGCCCTTCTATGATGGACTGACATCATCAGTGGACAGAGGGAGAGCTATGGATGTTGAGTATCTGTAAAGCCTTTCAGGACTTCAAGGGGCATGTCAGAAAGCTGGAGACAGGGCCTGTTGTGAAAGGACAAGAGTTAATGGTTTCAATCTAAAAGAGGAGATATCTTTACTAGATATAAGGAAGAAAGTTCTTACCATGAGGGTGATAAAACACTAGAACATGTTGCCTGGAGAGGGGGTTGATGCCTTGACCCTGGAAACATTCAAGGTCAGGCTGAATGGGGCTCTGAGCAACCTGATCAGATTCAAGATGGTCCTGCTTATTGTACGGGGGCTGGATCAGATGAACTTTAAAGGTACCATGATTCTATGAGAATGCAGTAGAAATGCTCAATCTATCTGCCAGTTGAGACTGATACAGGGAGCAGGAGGTGATGGAGTTGCTCCTAATTCAGCCCCCTTAAATGCTGGCCACAAGGAAAATAAAGCTGGGGCAAATATGGCAGCTTTTTGGGTAAAAATGATAGCACCTGTAATGACCTTATAATATATGCTTGTCATATACATCTAGGCAAAATACCACTTAAAATATTAATCCAACAGCCATTTAATAGATCTAGTCCAGTGTTGAAGAGGTAATATGACAAAAAGTGTTGTAGTGCCAGTGGGTCTTTTCTTTATATTTTCAAGCATATATCCATAACAAAATTAATTTCTTACACTATACCTCTTTGCTAGAATATAGAAAAGTAGATACATTTTAAATATAAATTAGGGACTTTTAAACCAAAATGAATGTTTATATTCCTTCCTTCTGGTGTTATTTAATTGATTTATAATCTACAGATATTAGGACTATTATACAGGTATCTATTTTGGATAGTTGACAGAAAAATCTAACTTGGTTTATTCAAATAAAGTAAAAAATTACAATTTATTCAAATAAAGTAAAAAATAATAAGGAAACCTTTTAAAATAGAAACCATTTCGAATGGATTTTTAATTTATCTTAGACTTTCTTCTCTGTTTTTTATCATGCTAAAATGTATTTTTTAATCCTTTTCTATAAAAAGAAAAAACTTTAGTTGTACTAGAAGCTTTCATCTGAAACTTTGGTACTAAGTTCCATGTTTTTAACAACACCTATTAATCTGATTTTCTTACACTTCATATGATGACACTGTGCTTATTTCTTAATTCTTAAATATATTTATTTTCACAAAAAGTTGTTTTATAAAGAATGCAGACTACTATAATATCAGTATGATAGTCTTTTCTTCCTTTTCCAATCTTGATATTATTTTTTATATTGACTGTCTTGAAAAAAAATGTAGCATAAGTTACAGCCAGAATATCACCCTTTGGAGTACATAAAGCAAATAAAATGTCTTTTCACCAGTGTTTTATTTCATATAAATTAAAAAGTTATTCAAATACATGAACTCGTAAGTCTTTGAATTTTATGACCTCTGAGTCATCCTGAATACAATTTGATTGCCTCAAGGTACATTGAGATGCTGTAAAATAGAGGTTGCTTTCAGGAAGAGAAAGGAATCATAGAAATGTGTGAGATTTAAATTTTAATGCAATTTAAAATGTCACCTTTCCAATTGTAATATATATGTTTGTCATTTCTGCTTTTGACTTGTGCTAAACAGCACTTTGATTATTTCACAGGTAAAATATTCAATGTTATGTTATGGCTACAGCAAGCATTGATTAAACTCTCCAGTGTTCATGAAGGCTGACAGGGATTCAAAGGAGGAAATGTAAAACTCGAAGGTACAGCAGTATAGTGACATTTCACTCTATAAAGCTGCCAATACTTTAATCCTGCACGTAAATCATTTTCATCAGTTCAATTCCATATCTTAATTTGTGTAGCAAACAAAGTATTGGATTGCATTATGTTTAATAATTAAGAATGTGATATCAGTTCCCATGTATTTAATGTTCCTGAGCAAGAAACAGAGTTAACATGTTTAGCTTCAATTTGTTTGATTTACAAAATAGGAATAATTAAGGATTAAGTCTAATTTTCATGCTGTGATCAACTAAAGTTTCATTATTTGCCTTTATAGAACCTTCAGTTCCTCTGCTTAAGTGATGTCTTCCTCAATGATTATGCCATATTCATTTAGAGTGATGATTGATACGGTAATAGATTCAATATGATTGAAAGCAACCTTTGTCAATAAGAAGGCCAAATACTCAAACACTGTATTGGTCCAAGTTTGCTCATTATTGGAGATCTTTCATAGTCATATTGACTTGCTGTCCAAATGTTGTTACTTACCTGATGGTTTCTTTGTTTAAATGGTATAGACATTGGTATTGAACGTGACTTTTCCCAATATTTGTCCAAAAATATACGCATGGCTCAATTATCTACTGAAAATGCTTTACGTTTATTTTTAAGGTATAAAAATAGTATTTTTGGGAATATAAAATATTTGTGGCAGAGAAAAACAGAGTGCTGGTGATCTTAATGCAATGTGTTCTGTACTGTGACTTTGTATTTCTTGATTTTAAAAAAATGACAGCTGAAATGCATTCTTAACAATTGTGGAAGTCCAGGGACACACTCCTCCTCTGAGAAGAGCATTTCAGAGTCACAGAAAATATTACTGTTCCCTTATGTGTGGATTTTGACATTCAAGAGCTTTTCTGTTCTTCCTGAAGAAACTATTTATAGTCTCATTCTGGACCTACTCATGTATTAGACATAGTTACCAAGTGCGCCCTTGATTTATATTTTAAGGAATTTCAGAAATATCAGGAAAATGCATTCCTCTCTTCAGGCTAATTGTACTTTGATATTTTCCAGGAGTCCTTGCACCACAAAACTCCTGAGCATATTTTAGGAGTATAAGCCAAGAGAGAATTTGTTATCCAAAGGCAGGAAGTCTGCATGGGACTTCTTAGTTGGATTATGCCTTATGACTTTCAGTGTACCCCAAAGAGAATCAGAGAACTGAGATCCCTTCAGAAGAACAGAGTTAAATCACAAGTTAAGCATGAGGTTGTTTAGTCTTGATGGATTTCCCTCCTCCCTAACAGTTTAATTACTACATCAAAACAATGTTAATTCTTTACCCCTCATGTCTTTCATATCTTTCCAAAATTTAAAACTTTTGTTTGCTGAATCCTTAGCATGGCTGAAAAAGGTCCTCAATAATCTTCTTTACACCCAGCTAGTGGGGTGGTTAGTTGTATTGTAGAACTTTCCATGTTCCTTGTAACACACTCAAACATAATAGCACGAAAGAATTAAGCTTTGCTATATGATAGGTAGGGAAAATGGAGAAAAGGCAAAAAAAATTTTCTCTTTTATCCCATTTATATTTTTCCTAGATAAGGATATTTGACCAGAAATGTAATTTATTATTTAAATTTATGTACTACCAAAAGTGATTTTGAGTAGCTTTGTTACCATATTTTTTCACTTAAATATTTAGGAAATACTTACCATTTTCTGAAATCTCCTGTGATAATTTCTTCAGAAAAAAGTAATGAAAGACTAGTTAGCAAGATTTGTAAGCTGAGGATACTGACATGGCAGATGCACTTTAAAATTTACTCTTGAAGATTAAAACTTCCTTCCAAGGCATGACGAGTTATCCATTCTAGCCATGATATGTCTCTATACTTGTTTGTTGTGATAAGATCAGCACTGTTTTCCTTTTAAATCACCTATAACTCAAAGTACCATCTATCTATGACTTTCTTCAAGTTTTACAGCATCAGCTGTCTTCCTTGCTCAATTTGTTTCATATATATATATGTTGCTCCTGAACTTGTGGCATTGACCATCATCATGCCACAGCTATATTAGAAGACTGCCAATAATATATGTACAAGTCTCCCTTAACAATTACACCTTTCCATGTTAAGGTGTGACAAGGGATGGTGAAGGCGATTTTGGAAAAGGGTCTTTCTCGTGTCAGTGTCATAATGCTCTAGATCCCCGGAAATACATGCAAATCTGGTAAATATCCAAGGTAAAGTTTCTTGTATTGATTGATTAATTATTAATTAATTATTTTCTGAACTGAGAAACTTCATCAATTTGAATGTGGCTCTAGAAGTAAATGCATATATTCGTGTTAGCCTGGATACAGAGATAAATAAGAGCTCAGAGATGTGTTGAGCAATGTCACTCCTAGATTTTTGTTTTGTTTTGTTTTTAAAGATGACGAATGTAAAAGAAGTTATGTTTGCTTCTTTGGATTATTACTTCACTTTTAGTAATGTTTCCTTGATTAAAAATAAATTAAAAAAAGAAATCAGACCTGCAGATATTAATTAAATATATTAATAAAGTAGCCCTCCAACTTCCTACAACTTTTAATTTACCGGCATTGAATGCTGTGCTGTATTCTGCATATTTATTAAAGAAATACATGTTTCCTTACAGAAAAGATCCGTAAGTGTAAATTTAAGTATCTGAAGAGATTTGTAACACTAATGAGGAAACACTTCTGTTTAAATAGGAAAACAAAGTAAACATATCAACAATTCTACTGTATTCCTGTCTACAGATCTTTTGTCTGGCCAGTTTAAATTGCACTGAAGGAGGGGATTCCTGTTGCCCACATTCTAACATCAGTTATGCATATTCATGGTTTCCCACATGTAAAAACTGAAACCAAGATGTAAAATGTCCACTACCCATGACAACATGCCCATAATCAGTGTTGTTACTCCTCTCCTTTAAACATACCAACTGAAATGGCGCACTGATCATCCTAGTAACACTGGCACAAATTTCAGGGTTTACTACTAAACTCTTAATATTAAAAAAAAAAAAAAAAAAAGAAAAAAAGAAAAAAAAGTTGTAATTGAATAACACCTGAACACCAAGGCATGACACATTTTTTGAACAAATGAAAGAAAGCATGACATCACACACTCTAGGTTGTGAGGGAAACCTTATAAATGCTGAAATAGAAAGGAGGAAGTTAATTTGAACAGCAGACATTGTGAAAGACAGTTCAGCAATATGGAAAGGAGACTGAAAAGTGCAATTAGAAACCAAGAAGGTAAAATTGTCCCTGTTGATAGGCAGGTGATAGGTGGAAAATGTTCACTTTTCTTTCTAGAGTGTTAACAATCTGCTTTTTCTCTGCCCTTTAGGAACATCTACGTAGTATTTGTGGGCAAATATGACTCCAGGCTTCTCTTCTGAGCTGTCAGGCAGACAGCTTTCTAAACTACTGGAAACTATTCCAGTTATTGGAATTTTCCCCAGAAGTCCAAAAAGGAATAGGAAAATAGGAAAATTGAGGTAATATCTTTATTCTCCAGCAACATAAACTAGTGATTTCTGTTTTTCAATCATTGGTAATTACTTTCTATTTTGTAAGTCAGTCGGTTTGTAATTCAGAAGGCTTTGAAACGAATAACACTTATGAGTAGCCTCTTCTAGAGTTGACTGAGGAAAATAAAAACATCTCTTGTGGAATTCCCACAGATGGAAGAAATGTTATTCCCTAGGCATAGGTTACACTGCAGAGGAAGTTTTTGGGAAGCTACTAGGCTTGATCAAATCAGTTTTTCACATCTATTTTATAACTTTGCAGCACACCAGAGCAAAGTTATTCAATGACAGTGAATAAAATTCAGTGATAAAATGTGGCAGTCATGAATCAAGGCCAAGCTGTACAATAGTTTATAATAGCCACTAAAGGCACTATGAGCCTTTAGGGTCTGAGAAAGTTGTTCGAATTGCCAAGGAATTGTTTGTTTTTGCAAGGAAGAGTAAAAAATTTGTTGACAAAGTTTCTCTTTGGTGGTGAAGCCCTGAATTACTATATTCTGAATTCCTTTTCAAAAGAGATAAAGCATTACAGGGACGAATGGGGAAAAAAAAAAATAAAAATGGAAGAAGATCATTGAAGCAACTATTTTAGAAACCAGAAAGACAATCAAATAGTGAAAGATATCTCTTTTCATTTCTGAGTTTATTCCAGAGGACAGTGCTGGGGAATGAGAATGTAAACGTGAGAAAATCTGATAGATCTGATCTGACCTGCAAAAAGCTGAGATGTTGCATTTACATTTTTTCTCCCCGAGTGCATGTGCAGCACTAGGGACTATGCAACTGGTCTATTCTAGAGTACTTACACAGTAATAATATTTGCCATTAATAAATATTAAGATTATAAGAGGAAGTATTTCAGATGAATGGAGGCAGTTAATGGAAGAATGTAAATTATATGATAAAAAAATAGGATGATACTTTCAGAAGAACAAAATCAAGACCAAGGCAATGGGCAGAGCATTTAAAGTATCAGGCAAGTGAGTCTTTTCAGAAGAAAGGATTCCTGAGCTGTGTTTTATCACAGAATATAATAGAATACGATTTTGCATTGTTAATGACAGGTATTGGAAGAAACATTTGATTAAAATTTTGAATGTGAAAAGACTAGAGAGAAAATGTGTACGCACAATAAAGAACCTAACAAAAGAAGAAATAGAAAAAAAAAAGGATTGGAGGTGTGAGATCTAAGATGGAACTTCTTCAGAAGGGGAAAGGCTAGGAAAATAGCAAAAAATCTGAAAATTTGAAGGAACTGAAAACTTGTAAAGTCAAGCACAGATAAATCAATAGAAAGTTTGAAGGTAATGAGAGGTTGTGAAATATGTAACAATTAGGAGAAAATGTCTTAAATGTTTTCTCCTAAGAAAAGTAAGGGAGAAAGGATCAAAGAGCAGAGGGAAGCCTGGGACATTCTCAGTAGATGGTGATGAATGTTTGGGTTAGCTTAAGGTGCAGAGGAGGAGACAGAATAATACAGAGGAAGGGAAAAGAAGTGAAAAATATAGCCAAGGTAAGGCTAGAGAGGGATAGGACAAATCTTAAGCATCACAAAAGCAGAGAGGATGCTTGGAGAGCATAAATATGAGTGACAGACTGTGGAAGAGTGAAGGGTAGTGAAGAACAAGAGTTGATAGCAAAAGCATGAGAACTTGAAGACAAATAGAATATGGTGGTTCAGAATATTTTCTTTGCTTTCCCATTTAAACAATTAAATGCTTTACCATAGGAAACAGTTTTCTTCTTACTTAAACCTCTTAACTTATTTTTTTTTTATTTCAAATATATCTTCAAAAGTTGCCTCTGTGTGCTATTATTTGTGTCCTCCACCACAAAATTCTTATTTCTGTTAATATTTTATACTGTCTGCTTCAAACAATGCTGCATATAGAAGTAACTATTTTATATTTATTATAAATTATACTTTAAAAACCCCCTGTCTTTATGGCTACACTCTGTTCATTTCACTAAATGTACAGTATTCTAGACTTATTTCTGTGAGATTTATGCACACTGTATGAAGAAGAGGGAGAGAGAAGTAAGAATTTCTTCCCTGCTTAGAAAGGATTTTATCAATTCAAGATATCTGAGATTACTAGGAAGAAGCAAAAAGGAAAAGAACTAATTGTAGGAGATGAATTATTTGTTGTAAGATGAATGTTCATTGAAGAAAAAAACCCCAAACACTGAAAAAAAATTTAAAACCTCTATTCAGAAAATATTTTTGAAGATTTTTTCTTTCTTCCAGAAGATTAAAAAAAGTAAATATTACTAAGCATATCTCTTTATCTTTTTACTTAGTTTATTGGGTAAATTATCATATCACTGTGTGATTGGCTTACTTTTTTTTATTGTTATTGGTTTGGGGTTTTTTTTTGGGTTCTCATGAAGATCAGAAACAGGACATGATCTAACCCTTTTTGGCCATTCATGATGATGTTATCTGCACTTGAGCAAACTAACACAGGGATATGATGTAGTCTAAGGGCAAGCTGTAGACCTTCTTCAAGACCACGATTACAAAACCTGTCATTGATAGAGCAGTCTGGATGTTTACCATGGGTCTGAGCAAACCCAGATAGGCCAGCACGCATGGTATGAGACTTTCATGCACATAGGAGCAAATTAAGAGGTATGAGTGCAACACTGAACCAGTGCCAAATGCTGTAGACATCAACATTTCTGAACAGGTATAGAAATATTCAGTCTGCTTTGTTTTGCTGCTTTAATTTGGAAGGAGTTGATAATATAGTAGTGGACAGCTTAAGCTAGATTTGCTACAAGTATTACACTTAAAATGCCAAAAGCAAGAAACCCTCCTAGCTAAGATACTTTATGACCATTAGTTTTGTACAGAACACTTCTGAAAACCATTTCACTTATCAATTCATGAACTACATTACCATTTTATTTCTTTAGTACTTTATTTGTAAAGTTATCTATTTCAATAAAAGTGGAAAAAAAGCCTAAGCGTGGAGTCATGGTTTGTTCTGGTTTTCGGTTTGGTGGTTTGTTTTTTTTTCTGTTTTTCTACTTAATATTAAATGTATGTTACACTACCAGTGTATCTTGTGGCATACTACACCTGATTCACTTTTTAATTTGTCTGAGCTTGTCTTATCACCAGAGATGTAGTTTGTTATTGATTAAATAATTAATTTAGCTGTCCCCAAGATGACAGATATGCTTATTGTCACAAGAAAGTTGATATACTATACTTTGTTTACAAAGGTTATATGACAGTCAGAAAATAATATATAGCTACAACATTTTAATGTATTTTACATATTATGTGCATTTAATTAACGATTACATTCAACAAGAAAAGAATATTTATTTGATAAAATTGAAATTGTCACTAAAATAACTCAGAATTACTGTTGTGTTCAAAGTCAAGAGAAACAGGAAAAACCTCACATGGTGAACTTGGTTATGAACCTTTCAAAAATATCATCAAGTTTGCTAAACTGTCACTCAGGTTTGCTTTAACTCTTTCAATACTGCTTTGGGAATGAATATAAATTTTCTTCAGCCTTCTAAATTTCATCGTAAGCATACAGTACATGGCATATAGCCAGACACATACCAATTTTCCTTCTCTGGATGAACTTCTCACACATATTCAATGGGTTAAGAAGAGTTTACCTTGTTAATCCTGTGCTTTAGAATATAATCCTGTTCCTACTTTGACACTACATTCAGGAAGACATATTTTAAAGTGACAGTTCTCAGAAATACTGTTCTTTCTTGCTTTGAGCAACCTGATCTAGTGGGAGGTCATTGCAGGGAAGGGAACTAGATGATCATTAAGGTCCCTTCCAAATCAAGTCATTTATGATCCTTCAACCTCACCTTCACTCATAAACCTGCCCAGAGCCTGGATTAACATTGATTTTAAAATGTATCATCCTTACCATAATTGTTTTTCCACCTAGAGATCTTCAGCCAAGCCCCGCTCTAAGTCACCACTTGTGGAACCCACACTGTTTAGGAGCTGTTTCAGAAATGGGATCTGAGGGGAATTTTATTATTTGGATATGAGGGGCAATGAGAAGCATCACATCAGCTCGAGAGTTGTGCTTAGAAACTCACTGCCATGCTGCTGAGAATACCATATATAGAAGATGCATTTCAGTTAATTGTTGTAGAAGAATAGTTGGAATGGTGAACTTTTCATGTTTGGAAGTATTTTTTTTCTTGCATTAGGACCTGATGCACATCTTCATCTTGTCAGCTAAACTGAAATATAAAAGCCTTGATTTAAATTTAATAAATTCATAGAAATGAAAAAGGAGTATTTTAGGGATTGTTCAAAAACTCCTAAACTTCCCTAATTCTCCAGACATTTCCTTCTTTATGTGCATATATTTTGCAGATGTTAAATGTTTTCTTTTTAGCAAAAACTGAAGAAATTAGCAAATATGCTACTTAGCAAAAAACATGTTAGTTAATCTCCAGGTAATTGTGATAGGCAAGTGGAAGAGAATATAACAATACTAAATGATCAGAAAAAAAACCATGCTGAGGCTGCAACAGTAAAATATGAATACTGAAAGTTAAAAAGTTTGGAAATACATTATTTGACCTTGTATGTAAAAGATGTTAATTGTATTTTATTCATTAATTAATATTACATTACATTACTTTGAATGTACTGAAAATTTGACCTGTGATGTTTGATTCCCAGATTTACCCTGTTTATCACAATTCCCAAAACTGTGTCAATTGCTTTCATTTCTAAAGAAATAAAATAAGGACATTTTTATTGGTTTCAGGACTCAGATAAAAAAATGCATACAGTGGATTTATAAAGAAACATGCTTCTGGATGTCTATTTCTACTTACTGCATGTATAGTGTACCAGATATATATAATAACTAAACTTGTAATTAAACATTTTCAAACAATAATATCTACACAAGTTTTTGCATAATGTGTCAGTATCTTAAAGCAAGTTTTTAAATGTTATTTTCCTCACAAAATTTGAATGCTACTGTTGCATATTATTATATATAACTCTCCAGTGGATTCAGATTATATGTACAGATTTTCAATGTATGTATTTGTCATTTTTATAAGAATCCATATACTTTGTTTTAGTAGAAACCATGATTCATATGTGAAGAAAGAAATTAAAAATATATTTTCATAAAAAGGGCACAAATTATTGATAAACACATCTATGTTTGCAGATGGGTTATTTCTCAAAGGTTATTTGGGGTCATAATTGTAAATCTCATTACCTTGCTTGAAGCAGAAGGTCTCTTTCATTATTACAGTGCTGAGGTCCATATCCCTGAAGCTAATTGCAAGGTATTGCTTCAGAGTTCTAATTGTTTGCCATCAAAATAGCTGTGTAAGCTTGATTAACAATGTTCAGCAACATTCATAATAGTCCAAGCCTGGTCCTGCATAAAATAGAAACTGGGAAAAAATCAATAAGATTTAATAAGATCAGGAACAATCACTTACAATAGTACATCAATCACACAAAGTAATAGGTGCAGGATTTGATAGGGTCCTGAACTGCCTGAGAGATTCATAACCAGTACTCGTTAATGATTTGTTCATTTGCATTTTATCAATCCGGCTAGAGCTGACAAGCACAAGAAGCAATAAGGAAATATGTAGACTTAAACTCATCAGAGTTTGCAATTAAAGAATAACAGATAACATAATAGGAAAATCAGATGTAACTACAGATGTAGAGTTTGTGTATATATATATATATATATATATATGTAAATGTGCTGTGAGATTATAATAAATTACCACACCATAGTGGTTATTAGTATTCTCATAATCATCCCGAAACTCTGCTTATGCCTGAGAAAGTATAACAAAATATATATTTTTTAAATTTTCCTCCATGCTTTGCAATGTTTCTCTCTTATTGCATTTCACATAGTGTAATGCCATCACAGTATTTCATATGAAACATGCATATTGTCTTGTTTTCATAGCCTTTTAAATAAATAAAACCCTGGGCTTTGCCGTGGGCCAAACCCATATCAAACACAAACTAAATAATAATGAGGTGGCTTTCTGGAGATTATTGCTTAGCATTATTCCCTATATTAGCAGGTTCTATATCCTTCTAAACTAATTAAAGTTTTGTTTACTATCTGAACATTTTTTGAAATTGCCAGGAATAAACAAACATCAGATCTTATTTATCCAGACTCTTGCCTTTTTGTAATGCATCGATCTTTTGCTTAAAATTAAAAATCCAAAGCCAAGACAAACTAAAATGCTACCAAAAAAATCACACAAGAAACGTGTACGAGATATTTAGAGCACAAGGTAGTGAGACTTTCTACAGAACATGTTTCTTTGCCTGTGTTTATTGGGTCTGTCTTGATGACTGCCTTGTTATAAACTGTATTACATGCCTCACTTTTCTGAGGAGCAGTTTGCTCTGTTAGATGTAGTAATTCTAATTTATATCCCAATTACTGTGTTTCTCATGGCTTTCCTTTTCATGTCCTTCCATTAGAATATTATTTTTCCAAGCAAAACCTTGAAATACTATTTCCGAATGTCTTAAAAATATCTCTTAGCACAAGCTATGTATTGTTTATTTGTAGGATCCCCTTTGTTGTTCACTTTAGTAATCTTCTATATTTTAAAAGGAGAGCAGCAAATTCCAAATGAAGATATTCTTCTGTCACATCATCTTATAGCATCTAATACAGATACAAAGACAAGGCTTCCTTAATGCAAGGTAGTTTAAAATAGCATTTGCCTCATTAGCAGTATGATACAGCAAGAACTGAATTTGGGCTTTCTGTGTTACATCAGATGCCTGGGCCTCAGAGATTGTAAAGGAGCTTCCCAGCATAGGTAGCACTATGTTTTTTGGGGGTAAAATGGTGATTGAGTTTTCAGGCTGAAGAATGTTGTTGCTTTTAAGGTGGCACCACCACCATCTCAGTTGTATGTGTTCCATGAAAAAAGTATGAGCAGGTTTGTGGCTTTGTCAGAAAATATCTAACTGGATTTCAAAAATTAGATTCTCTAAACAGCTATTCTGGAACATGTAAAACTATCAGCAATTGTATTAATTATGGATTACTCATAAGAACTATTATTTTTATGGTACTTTCATTTTTTATAACTTTACAATGATATCCTGAACTGGATAATTAAATCCACCAGCTATATTAAAATCAGAGTAGTAATAAAAGAAAGGGAACCATTTGCACAATAATTCTTGTGAAGAGGATATTATTTTGTTGTTGTTGTTCCTGAGCTCACCATGAATAATTTATTATTTTTATGAATGTTTGTTACAGTAAATTGATGTTTCATGGAGAAAAAACGACAACTTCTGAATTTGTTAGATATTCTAGGATAAAAATATTAATTTGTCTATTAGATGTGTGTGATTTAACAGCTGTACTATTAGTTCCTCTGCGTAGGTTGGGTGAAACATTTCCCTTGCCAGCTGCTACTCCAGCCTCCTCTATAAGCTGCTTCCCATGAGCCACGTGTTCTGTGTAGCATATTCTAAACTCCTGGAGTCACCAACTAAAAGTAAGCATGGGCTTACTTTTTCCATTTCCATTTCCATTTCCATTTCCATTTCCATTTCCATTTCCATTTCCATTTCCATTTTCATTTCCATTTCCATTTCCATTCAGGTTGAGCCTAGATTGCACAGAGTAAGAGTTAAAGTGTGGTCCCTTCACCTATTGCCTCAATAAGAGCTGTAACCTCAAAAAAGGGAAAGACAAATAACTGGAGCTGTTACCTTTCTAATTTACTGGCAGGTGTGAGTTAACACCTTCAGTATCAAGCTCTGCTTTTCTGCTCCTTGATTAAACACATACTGCTCTTTGGGGAACAAACAATCCTTGACTGCCCTGTTTACAATGCAGTCTGCAAAACTCCTGAAAGAAAAATACATTCAGAAGAAAATGTCTTTCAGCACCCTGCCTCAGACTCCCCAAATAAATGAGAACAAGACCAGGTAATTTAATTTCTAATTAGTTGCTTGTTTTCAGATATACAGGTGCATGGTCACAACTGTAAGCTTTCTGCAGTGCACAAGACCTTTCTGAGCAACATATGTGTGACTCATGAAATGGGGATGGACTCTTGTCATATGCCTGTGGCTAATGGCTGTGCCTTTTAGTAGGACTTCTATTTATGGGAAAGTTTGAGACATGGAGTCTACTGCAGTACAGACTGGCAGCATCTCTCTGGCTCTATTCACAGGAAAAATAAAATATACCTAAAATTTAATGAAAAATAAGACCAAAAGAAAGCAATAAACTAAACCCCAACAAAACCAAAAAGTGCACATTTCACAGAACTTACTATGGAGAAGAACTATCAGAAAACTATGTCATTTCTATTAAAAATGAGCAGAAAACCAAGTCACTAATTATCTGAGGTGTCTAATAAATAGTGATAGCTTGTATTTAGGCTGATTAATTTTCCCCTGCTACAAGAAGCTACATTATTTAGCCCATACATGTGGATGCACATAGTTGACCCATAGAAACTAAAACTTACATTGCAAATCTTATGGCTTTGCTCCAGAAAGCACAGGCTTTTGAAGTAGTTTTCTCATCATTTTCCAAAGTATTGTTTTAAAAAGTGTTTTAAAATTGCTGCTGCTGAACTTGTAGATATGCAATGATCATATTATTCTAAATTTGTGAATGGGTAGAGTGTCATGTCTAGAGTGTCTAATGGCACTACTGGTTCTTTGTAGGAAGAAGTGACTACAGAAAGCTGTTCCAATATTCTGAGTGAATAAGAAGCAAATACTTTGAACAGGGCATTCTTCCACAGGAGGAAAGAACATGAAAGCAAGATCCAGTTCTAGAAAACAACTGTTGGTTTGTAAATCCATGTCACACTAGAATGATTTTAACCTTCCAGAGAAGAGATGGGAAAAAAAGTATTTCAGCAGTACGGTGCCAATTTTTGGACAACAAAGAAGCACAATTAAGTATTATGACCTGTTGGCTAACTGGTCCATACACCAATTATGATACCTAAGGACTTGGCAAATGAGGAACAGGGTTTACAATGGCTACTATTATTTCAAGCCTTTATCCTAGAGTATTTAAAATATAACCTTTATTTTCTTCTCTCCTCCTCCTTCTTCTCCTCCTCCTTCTCTTCCTCCTTCTCCTTCTCCTTCTCCTCCTTCTCCTTCTCCTCCTTCTCCTTCTTTTTTCTTCTTTCTTCTCCTCCCTCTTCTTTTTTTTTTTTTAACTTGTCACCATGTTGTCATTTTTTGTCATGTATATTATTCCAGAAGGGCTTGATGTCTGAAGTGATTGAATAAATCAACTCAATTATGTCACTACTTTTAAGTTTGCAATGTGTTAACTCTCTTCATAATTTCCATAATGTTGAAATAATATACCTTTCCTTTTCCCTTATCCCTACATTAATGTGATTAGAAGCAGTGGAAGTGCCATAATTTTCTTGTAAGGTATGCTTTCCACCTACGCTTGCTTATTACAAAAAGTATCATTTCTAAAGCTAGCAGCCTCTGATGAGTTTATAGCTGTCAAAAATTATTTCTTCCAAGAATAAAAATACTTTGTAAAATGTATTATTGTTTCTACTTGATATTCCTCTTAAGGTAAACAAACAACAGAAAATTGTTGCTTTGTCTTACTTATTTTCATGCTTGCATCTAACTAGTGGAATACATCTTCTGATATATTATGCAATTAAATTGATGGATGGTTAATTGAGTCAGTATGGCATACCATATGTGTACTCCTGACCTGAATGTCACTGGTCAGATTAAGGCTTCACACATTTGGCTAAAGAGCATATGCTGTTATTAAGAATGTGGCTCTAGATGGGCTAAGGATTTTAGTGCATACAAAAAATAATCATAATCAGCTTTGTTTTTTGCTTGTTGGAACCCTGACTCCTTAGGAGTCCAGCTGTAAAAGACTTTAAAAATGATGAAAGTTATTAATTAAAAGCTTACTGACATCACAGTGATTAACTTTGTCAGGGTCTTTCATTAATTTATTTGATCTCTCTTATTACATGGCATATTCTTATCATAGTACTTGTGCCTTTGCACATCAAGCTTTAGATCTTATTATTGAATTTTAATTTTTACATAGTCTATTATTTTTTTAACACCTTTTTAAACAAAATATTTTCTTTGATGATGGACATGATACATATGCAAGCAATAAAATAGCAGAAAGAAGGGAGCTCACACCTTTAATGACAGTGACACAGACATCAAAACACATACAGACTCTCACACAGAAACATACATTTATATATAGTTATATCACAATTGCAAATAATGAGTATTTTTAGAAGTGCCTTGCTAAAACACTATTTTCACGATGATTAGTTGTAGTTTTTGGCAGATTTAATATTTCTGTTATATCTTATTCATCTAAATGATATTTAATGACATTTTTCTTTTTTGTCAGCTATTTTGCATATTTTTCTTCTAAACCAGTTATTACAGGAGCTATTTTAGCTTCACAAATGTTTTAAAGTAAATGATGTTATTTTACAAAATTATTGCAGTAGAACATACATCTGAGCAAAAATGTTTTATCTTTGACATTGCTTTGATGACTCATCCATTTTGACAGGTCACTGTCTGCTTTAAAGCTATTTAATTTGCATCAACAGTGAGAGAAAATGAGACCTGAACAATATGTATTATAGAAGCAAAAAAAAATACTCTTATTATATGGTTAGAAAAACAAAGATTTGTAATGGGAAAAAACAGCTAATAGAGAAAGATCTTTGATTCAGTCATTGTTTATTGCAGCAAACTTGAGTATCCTTTGTCCACTGACTTAACCTAGAAAAAGAGTAGCACTCTTTCTGATGAATAATTTGTTACTGCCCACATTGAGAAAGATTGTGATAATGTACATATAACAAAATTGACAACAATGGACAAGTCCTGTAATTGTGAACTAAATTCAAGGAGGCTGCTCTGAGAATGAGAACTAACAGTCTTCATTATTATTAGCTTACCTTTTCAAGTGTTCTGCTAGGAACCTCTATCACATAAATTGAGGTAGGAACTTTATTATCATCACTATAGCAACTGCAGGGAAATTTATTTCAAAACAGTTGGCTATCTGAAAATTTTCTCATGATGGAAAAAACCAACAGATTATATATATGTTTTCATTCATTTTTATTTATTCCAGTTTTCAAGAGTAAGCTTTCTTTGTTTTTGTTTTTTGTTTTTTTCAGTCAAGTTGACCAGTTACATCTTAAATTATTTTTCTAATTCTGTCTTTTCTACTCTGACATATTATTATATGTACAATTTTAACTATGCTAAGATACAGATTATTTCAAATTAGCCCATTTAATGCAAAATTCTCTACAATATTTATTTTTTGAGCTTAGCTATTACCTGGCTTTCTTTTGACTTTGATATTAAATCATATACATTCATGGCAAGAATAGTGAAGTGTGCATTTTGGGGGTTTATTATTTTACCATGTTACTATTATAATCTGTGCATGGAATAACTACACAGATGAGTATGTAGAGGATGTAAGTGAACTGTAGATGCATGTAGAAATTGAATAAAAATACAAGTAAGTGTCTCTTTTCTGTCCATAAAAGGGTTGATCATGTGTTCACAGATGGAATTTTTATGCAGAACTCTTCTTCCCTAAAATTGCACAATCCCCCTATTGCATTTCTGTAATTACAAAACTTGCATCCTAGTGCAGAAAATAGTTATGCTTCAGAAATTGGCATAATTCTTCCATTACAACTGTAGAACTGGACTTCTTTTTTATTCCTTTTTTTTTCTCAATCATATATTTATTTTCTTTAAATAAAGAGAACAAAGAAGACAATGTTTGGAAATGCAATTTTTTTTTTTTTTCAAATGAGCAGTGAGCAATTGAGAAACATTCGAGCTGCCTTGAAAAACTTTTACTTCATAAAACATAGGAAGAACTGTAATAATTCTTATTGTCTATGCATCGGGGCTGCTGTTCCATTTTGAAAGTGTTGTGTATCTCAAAGGTACCCCATATAACACATTTTAGTCGTTGCTTTAACCAGTGCCCATATTTTTTGAAAAATATAAAATTCCCTCCATTTTGCATTAATTATGAGATCACATAATGGGGACAATGAGTTTGTTGGTTTTTTTTATTGAGTGGAGTTTGGCGTTTGGTTTTTTAAATTGGTTGATTTTGACTTTTTTTGGTTAGTGTTGGAGTGGATGTTGGGTTGTTTTGGGGTTTTTTTTGTATCTACATAAGCTTGAGGAATATGCAAAATCCCCAGGGGTGCAGATCCTGAATGCATTGTTGTTAATGAGAGTTTTGTCAGTGACTGTCCTAGGGTCATTATTTCACCTTAGTACACAGATTAAGAGTTAATTAATGAATGCATGTGTCTTGAACAAAATGTGAGTGGGATAAGTCTGGGTAACTATGTGAATGATTAAAGATTAAATTCTTTTTTTGATGCTACTTGAAGAGTTGATCATAGCATAGTAGATATTAGAATCCAAAGCAATCTAAGCGACTATTTTCTGAAAGTGCTAGTGCTTTGAAAATACATCTCTAGTCATACGATTAACCATTGTAAAACATTGTTCCTCCATTTTTCAGCTTAAAATATTTGTGAACTTGAAATTTCACGGGAGAAATGATCCAACAGTTGTTTAAAACCTTCTTCAGTTCTTTGCATTCTTGGTGCCTTCTTTGATAAACTTACATCTAGAAAGATTTTACTATCCAGAAAGTCAGGTTTGAGTCAAGACATAAGAGACAATGCATGTCCCAGCTTAACCAATGACATGTTGATTGTAAAGAACACAGCAGAGCTGATTGAAATCCCCTTTATTTGCTCAGTTTTCATACACACTTTTATGAGAAAATGTTCCACTTTGCAAAGCAGGCATTGTGCCAGAAAATGGGTGATCAACTCCACAACCAAAGGATTAAGGTGCTTACTTGTGATTTTGATTTAAGGATTCCAGCTTTTAATTCTGGCGTAATGAGTGTTCGTGCAAAATGGAACACCTCCAAAAGAAGGGCTTATTTCAGACAAAGTCAAACTCAACAACTGAGGCATTGACCTGGGATTTTGACCTTTGACCATTGACCTTTACTAGGACAAAGGTTGGACTTGATGACCCTGGAGGTCCTTTCCAACCATAATGGTTCTGGGATGCTGAGACCTGGAAAGTGACTGCTTGAACCTCATTTCTCAAGTGCAGATAAATGAAAGAAACAGCATACAAATGGCTATGGAAAGATGAACAATCTGGAAAAATAATAATTAATAATAATTAATAATGATTAATAATATTAATAGCCCTTTCTATCCAGAGGGCTATCTTCTTCAAATTACCACCTCAAACTTAAAAAAAAAAAAGTCAAAAATATCTCAGTCAGTTTCATGTTTGATGTAAATGTAAACTTTGTCATAAGAAGTTGTTTTTCAGCATTTATGGGTCTCTTTTATTTTCAAACTCATAAAATAATAATTATTTCAGACTGTATTAGGTGAGAAATATATAAATGGTTTTGCTATTAATTAATTTAGGAATCTAATTATAATCTCACTTTTCTAATTGAGTATATTTTTATTCCTGAAACAATCATTAAAACACTTGAAATAATAGAAGTGGAATAAGAAACCATATCAAATATGTAGTTTTAATAATAGATTAAATTGTTAAGTCAGAAAGAATTAAGTATTTGTAGACAGTAAATATTGTAGTGCATGCTCTCCTCATGGCTTCTTAATTCAGTTGCATAAGAATAGATATGTAAGAAAAACTAGAGTTGGGTTTTTTTGCTAAATCACTTATTATAGAATTATTTTTTTATTTTTTTTTAATAAGCATTTAGCACACATATGAATGAACAATATTGTATTTATATCAAATTTGAGAAACATGTTTTTAAGTATGTATCCAGGGAAGGGAAGGGGAGATATCTCACTTTGTTAGAATTAAAAAGAAACAAGATTTCTTTAAGAGCATTATAACCAACCTTGGTGTAAACACCAGCATAACACAAACACCACCACTAGAAAAAAAACAACCCTCCTACCTCCTAGGGGCTTCATGAATGTGGAAAGATGAGGAGAGCTGAGAGAGAATTACTGACAGAGAGCCTCTCCAGAGCATCCCTCTCCCTTCCTTCCACTGAAGGCAACTGCTGGCTCCTTGGATGGAGAGTTATTTCCTTTCCCAAAGATCTTCAAAGAGCCAGCATTTTCCATACTCACATTGTACCCACTAAAAATTATATGGACGTGGTGTTTGACTAGATGGAGGGTGATAGAAGACAGCTACGTGTCACCTTCAAGACCTCTTTCTCCTTCATTTGCAATTAATATGTGGAAATAGACAATTAGAAGACACCATTTTTTCCTTAATTTCTAGTGAGAGAGTTCAATGGCATGTAATATAGACCACTGCTTTTACAGGATGAAATCTCAGGAACAGTATTCTGCTCTTTATTGTATTTTGGTTTGCCTGTTTTTTATGCATTAGTACAGAGGAGACTTTTCAATATTCAAATGGATGCCAAGCAGAGTAGTACAGTGCATTAACCTTTCCCTTTGAGATATTTTAGTTCAATTGGTGGCACAGAAAACCACAAACTGTGGCACAACTGTCAGTCTCGTAAATGATTTGTGACTGTAAATGCAGACGCTACAGCTGTCATGTAATCTGAACACAGGCTATACTGGGAATGTAACTCAGACCCTTCTGCTCCAAGAACATGGGTTTCTTCTGTTTGTACTCTTTCATTAGCTGTTGAAATGGCTTAAAACAACTTATCCTTTCCCTTTTGAACTTTAACAAAATAGAACAAAGATCTGAACCAGCTTTCATTTGAAAACAAAAATCTACCAATATGATTTTCTAAAGCAAAGAATTAAATCCAGTGATATCAAAGTTGCTGTCAATGGCATTATAGAAAGCTATATAAAACTTTAAAAGTAAAGCTCAGAAACATATATTTTCCTGGTGTTGTGTCATTGCAAACGACAGATTTTTGATTGAGTATTATAATTTATGGGTTTGAGTGGAAACTGCTTAAGAAGACTTGGAGCTTTTGTTGTAAAAGAAGCCAATTTACAATTCTGGCTAGTCTTGTTTTTTTCAGGGAGTTCATTTAAATTAAAACAACAAAAAAAATCACAAAGCAATACTAGAGAGAAATGAAACCATGCAAACCAAAGTAAGCAAGGCACACACCAACATTGTGGAATTAAGGCATACTTCTCTTATGAACTTCCTTTACAGAACAGTCAGAGTCCACTGCATATATACCTTTGTCCAATAGAATACAAACTGGCTACATACTCTTCTCTCAATTTAAAAGAGATCCAAAGATCAAAAGGAATTTTACAGGGCACAGAAATCAGAAACATAAACAAATATGAAAGAAATTTGCAAATTCTCTATTATTTCATGATAAAAAGTAGAAATGCTGATTACTTCCGAGTAACAAATTACTTATTCCTATGCAAGAAAAAGAACATTCATCTGAAACAATATGGAGATACGCTAAACATATTAACAGGAAACAATATTTTCTTACCTACTGCATTTAAACATAACAGATGTGGTGAATATAATATTGTACTTTATTTGTTCATATTCTGAGACAATTTGAAATTCTTTCCACCCCACCCCCAATTCATTGAACCTCTTCAGGCAATTGTTTAGTGAAGACTGGAACAGAGAACTAGTGTTTAGTTGTTGCTTCCAAAATCTAGACTACTAGTAACTTAATGAACCCTCTGGAGATATGCTCTCATGTGGAGCAGGATGTGTCTGTGCTTTAGAATGTTTAAATTAGTTACTTCTTAGAATGCCCTTTGATGAAGGCACTGCTACCAACTGCTTTTCTTGTCTTGTCACTAGCTCATCAGAGCCATAAACCAATGAATTCTTGCTACAGTAAGGGTCACTTCTTACTATTTTAAATTCTTAGCATTTAAATACACAGCACTTCACATATTTGCTCAGTCATCGTTTTCATTTTATTATGATTGCAAATTAATGTGTTTCTTCACAAAAGCAGTTTGGTTTTCAGAAAGGACTGGTTATGTTGTTTTATGAAGTGTGAGCATAATATGGGGTTGTCCTACAGGGTGGGAAGGAAGAGAGCAAGAGGTAGTCTGCTTCTTGAGATACTCCAACCATTAATTTTTTATGAATGCTTTTGAAAAATATTTGGTCCTCACTTAGAAGTAGACACATTCTGATCCTAAACCACTGTTGGTAAGAAATATCAGTAAATGCCAGAACTACAGTTTATATCCTTCTGGAGATTTATGATTTGTCCTTTTAAACTTCTACCTATAGAAGAATCACTTTGCCCCTGAAAATTAAGCATACTTGAGAACTTAGATTGTGTCTTTTCATTTGTATGAATGTCCATATACTAATGACTTTGGGAGGAGGTATCAGAACCTTGTTTTGATAAATCTGATCTCACAATGTTCCATGTCCTTTGGAAGAAGCTGAACACCCTTACCTTCTAGCATGTTCTCAACAGAAATGTGGATGGCTTGGCTCCAGGAATGTTCTCATACAGTGTAATTAACTCACATGTTAACTGCCATTGAACCGTGTCACAGAGCCTACCACTCACTTAATGAGTCTGACAAGTAGCTGCGAAGTAAGGCACATGACTGGTAGTATAGTGTTGTGATTTAACCCTTGTAGTCAGTTCAGCCTCATGCAGCTATTCACTCACTCCCCTTCAGTGGGATGGGGAGAATTGGACTGTAAAAGTGAGACAAATCATGTGCTGAGGAAATATTATTTTTTTTTGGTAAGATTTCTAATCACCTTAGTGAGAAAATATCACTAATAATTAATTCCTCTGCATGAAGCATAAAAAACAATTCGGGGAGCGAGGTGTAGTGACTCTTCCACCACTATTAGAATTGAAGGTTTTGGATGTTTCTTTGTGTCTGAACCAAAACCATTTTGGTTCTGGTTACTGAACCATTTTGGTTACTGGGCTCTCCTTCCTAGAATAGAATTCTGGAACTCTAAACAGTTACTTTTGAGGACAGTTCCACTGCCTTCATGAGTCTAAAGAAGCTCAAGAAATCAGCCCTATAGTATACAAAATGCTCTTTCCCACTAAGTTTCAAGGTGGACACTGAAGCCTTCAGACTGGTGAAGTGACATGGAGCAGAAGTAAAGTATATAGGAAACTTGGAGGGTTGAAAAGCAGAATCAATAGCTACTTCAAGGATAACAGATCTCAGCTCCTTTCATCTCTGGAGCCATGGTGGAAAGGATCACTCTAAACATTTGTAATATAGTTTAATTTATTTCCAACAGTAGGATACACCATTTGCTTTCACACATGCAGTCAAAGAAAGGAAACTAAAAAGCTGTCAGCAACTATGAGATTGAGGCCTGAGGCAACCAGCGGACTGAGGAAAGGCTGTTATGTTTACTCTGATGACTCTTTTGCAATGACTCTGGGGAGGAACATCAAGCCAGCTGCACAGAGTGACATCAGGACATAAAAGGGGATAGATGGAGAGCAGGAAGGAAATATGTTGCTATGTAAATAGTACCACATCTTTTGAAGTGGAGAATTAATCCTGAATACATGCAGACACAAGACCTGAAAGGCAGGCTTAGTGGGAGGTAATCTGCTCAATGTCCTTTCCTTTTGCATGGCTAGAAATATCTGTATCAGTTTATCTGACCTTTATTATTTTGTATCTACTTTTTAATTATATATTGCATTTCCTAGTGGCTTTCATCCTAATAATTTCTAAAATGCTGTACAAATTTAACAAACTGATATGTAAATTATATACTGGGATTATTTATCCACTACTGTGATATAATCAGCACAGCAGTTCTTTAAGAATGAAAATATTTCTGTATATTGGTCATGACTGGCAGCTGTTCATGCCTCTGTGTAAGTCGTGACATCTTCACAGCTGCTTCTGAAAATATTCCTTTGGAAGGTACAATTAACTGAGTTCCATATCCCTGGGAAATGGTGAAACTGAGGCAAATAGTGCGTGGAAAAAAAATATGGAGACGTGGAATTAATGAAAAGGTCTAAGGAATTTCAGTGGCAGCTATGAAGTGTTTTGATTCTGCAGAAGCACATACAACCATAATCTTGGGCCTAATCTTGACCATGTTCAAATTTACAGAGCTTTCATAGATTCCCAAAGGAGTTCTCATGAAAACAGCCACAGTTCACTGAATGAGTGACTTCATTCTACTTTTTGTGTGGTGCTGCAGATGATAGGAGTATCTCCGAACAAGTCCTCTTGAGAGGCAGGCTCATAAATACTGAGGAAATTGAATGGCTTGCCTGCCTGTTGAATGGAAATACACAGATGTATCTGTCACAGCAATCAAGTGATTGTCAAGGGAAAAAAAAAAAAAAAGAGAAAAGAAGAAAAAAAAAAAAAAGAGACCCCCTTCTATGGACAACTAGGAGTGGGGAAGCACGTTAAAAAGCACCTTCTCATTCTCTCTTATTTCTGTGAAGCTCTCAGCCTCTGCAACCTTGCTCTCAATGTTTCCTTTTAAGGTCACTTCATGGGTGTTTTTTGTACAGAAAGGTACAAAAATCTCTCTGATCTCTGCATGAAGGAGGGGAGGCTTCAGAAGTGACAGAGGGCAAGAAGCTCAGTACATGAACCTTCTATGTTCCTTTGAAAGGACAATGCTGAAGCTGGAAAAGATCTACTCAATCTCAGGAGCACAGGGTCAGTATAATTTTCCTGCTGCAATTTAACATGCCTGTTTTTGAAAATTTTGGCCCACAGAAGACATTTAGCTGAATTAATATACCTTTGGTGAAATAATCTACTGTTTGGGTAACCAATTGAAAATGTGGAAGATGTGGAAGTTGTAACAGTTGGAGGGTGGAAGAGTGCCAGCAGCCTGTCTAATATATCTATAATTCAAAATTTTGAAGCTCCTGTGGTATGGATGTGAAGGAAGATTGCAGCTCTATGAATTTTATGCTTTGCTGTTGTCATTTGGGTGGACGATGACACTAGATATTTGGTCTGGAACTGAGTATGATGCATATTTATGCATTCAGAAACCTGAGCCAGATTGAATGTTCAAATCATTTATGAATTTTTAGTAGTCTTCCTACAGTAAATATTTAAAGCTGTAGCTTAGTAATAAGATATTTGATAGTAATGCTTAAAAAGATACCGCTTGAGAGTTATTAAAAACCGTCTTCAGGGCTTAAATGTTTTTAAAGAAAATAAAGAAATGTGGCCATCTTTCTTTTCCCTCTGAATAAATACAACAGAAACAGATAGACAGAGATGTAAACCAAAGTGAAAAGTCATTTTTCAACTTACATAAAGCCAAATGAGATAAAATAGTTACAACTGTGTTTCAGTACCAAAAAGAGCACATTTTTAATTAGATTTTATGTGTGTGTGTATGCTTATATGTATATATGTGTGTGTGCATGCATGCATGTGTATGTTTACATAGATGTGTGTGTGTGTACACAAACATATATAAACACACATATATATAAACACATATAATTTAAAAAGCAACATTAAAGGCTTGTTGATTGCTAATATTATGATGGTTTACTCATGGCCATAATCTACATCATCCTACCAAAGGTTTTATTAAAAAAAAAAAAAAAAAAAAAAGAAGAACTGATGAAGCCACTAACAGAACTAATGTATTATTTGTATCAAGTATTTATAATAATTGATTGTGTGCCACGGATTTGTGTAAACTTGGAATCTGAAGGAAATAGTAAAGAACAAAGTATTTATTTTCTGTGTCGAATGTGCCATAGTGTTTTCAAGATTGCAGTGCTGCAAATAAGAGTAATGTCTGATGGGGCACATTGAACAATTCTCTGGAGACCCCTGAAAGGACAGCATATGATAACTTTCAGGGCTGCATTTGCAACAGCAATATTTCCTTTAATAGTTTCATGTTTCTAATTGAAACTATGTAAAAATGATAATAAATGCTATGGAGAAAAATATTGTTTCCTATTGTATTTATTTTAATTGGCTTTTGTTTTTCTTCACTGCTACAGTACTTGTTTTCCTCCAGAAAGATGCAGAAATGCTTAACCTAGCATAATTACGCATATACCTTCTTATTCCATTAGTAATTCATGCATTAATTATATTTATCATTTGATCCACTGTATACTTATGTGACTCAGTAATTTAAAAGTTTTTCATTTTCACAGGGTTCTATCATTTTTCTATAGATAAATTAAGAAAGCTTGGGAAATTGCGTACTGAAAATTGAAATGAGGACTATGCAATCCATTTTGAGACTTGCCTTTTGGTGTTTACTTCAAAGCCTGCTTCTGTGTGTGTGCTTGATTTACATTTAGCAATATCTAAGTGCAAATAGTAATCATATACCAAAGTAAACTGGTCTATATGCAATTGCTTCCTCTGTTTCTTCAATTGCAGTTGCAATTCTATAGATTCCAATCTTGACAGGTAGCATAATTAGAAAATTCTCTTTGTCTTATTAAATGTGACTCTTCTCAATAGAATTCACTTCATTGCAGGCAAAGAACAGAAAATATACTTCAAATCTAAAATGGGAAATCAAGGGGGACTGTTTTATTTTTATCTGTCTTTGTGCAAGCGACATTATTATCAAAGGATATTGTAATGCTGAAAATGTACTTTTGGGATTTAAATCACGTATTAGCCTGGAAAGCAAAAAGTGCTGTAGGGCCCATGCAATATATTTTCTCATTAATCTGATTGAAAGATTATCCTTCCTATAGCTATGAAAAGTCTAATACCCATATATCCATCTTTCCTGCTAGTAAAATTCAGATTTGTGCGTAGTCATTGTCTCTTGTGTCTGAGGTCCTACACTCCTCTTCATTTCTCTATATAAGCCTATCTGTATTAAAATAAATTCAGAAAAGGCCGCCATTTCATGCACACATTTTTATTATTTCATAAGCTGCTGAGGAAAATGGAAGTATCAGCAAGTCATGCAGTTTTCTGGTAATGTAATGCTGTCATTACCTCAGTGGTCATGTGAAAAAGTTTAGATATAATATCTTTGACAAATGTTCAGTGAGTCAAAACAGTACATTTAAACGAAATGCAGATATGAATGAGCCATTATTACAATCACAACTCCAGCTTAGAAATTATTAAATATGAATATATACACTTCCACAATAACATGAAATTTTTAATACATAACTAGCTGTGCATTTCTCACACATATACCCCCTCCCATTTTTCTCCCCATCATCCCCCAGATTGAGAACAGAGGAAGTCATTTTGATCAGAGGCTGCACACAGTAATTGAAGACACTCCTGATGTTTTCGTGCAATCAGAGTGGCACATTATTTGTGATGAAAATTAAGTAAAGAAGGAAAGCAGATTTATAGGTTGTCTTGCTTATGGTCAACTGACTTCACAAAAGATTAGCAATTCTATTCTAACCAACCTAACTTCATATATACTTTTACACATCATGGATTTACTGAAATTTTCACATAACCATAGTCATAACTTGTAGTACTTCACGATTTTAAGCTTTTAACGAAACTAGAGAACATGTCTTAAATGGAATTATTTCTATTTTGAGCTATTTGAGTGCTGATAGCATGAACAGTATAGATGGCTCTAGCCATAACTGTCTCACAGATAATATTCTTTTATGCCTCAAGACACTAAGATGGTGCTGTAGATAACCAAAAGGAATAAGCTGCCACCATCACTAATCTGCAGCTTTGAAACACTATAGCTTTTGCATAGTTAAGAGAAGGTAAAACCTAGAAGTGTAATGTAGGAGAAATTTTTAAGTGAATACAGAAGAGAGAACTAAAGATTTTCATATTTTGTAATCTATATCCACTCTGTATCAAATCAACTGTATCCCCATTTTATATGTTTATGGATAATAATTGAAAATGTAAAAGAAGCTGAAACCTTTGAATACTCTTAGGATATTTTACACTAATAAAATGAAAATGAAATATGGGGAATAGTTAGTCTTACTGTTCCCTTCAGAGCTTAACTTTTAGGATGTTTCATACAGATTTTGGTTGAATGCATAATACATGGAACAGATTCTATCCACACTAATATCAGCCTGCTACCAGTGGAGTATAATTTCTGTTCTTTATTTTTCAGTATGTAAAAGCAAATGCTACTGAAACTTTAATAAGAGACTGGCCTTTACATACATTTGTCATAGCTCTTCAAATGAAAATTATAGGAGTACAATGCAAAAAGTAAAACTTCTAAAAGGTCTGTTCACTTCAAGATGCAATTACCTACAAATAGCCTTTATACATATTATCTAAAAGTACTTCTGAACACATATTTTTAGTGTTCATGTTGCATATAATTATTCCTGTTATTTGTTCTCTATAGAACCTCATATGTGCTATCATTTAAATAGATTTCTAATAAATAAATAAAATCAAGGAACCAGTATAATTTTCCCAACCTAGATCTTTTTCCACACAGACTTTATAAACTGCTAATCAAAAACTGAATTGTTGTGAGACTACAGCCTGACATGAAAATATCCAGAGTATTGATGATAACTTCCAAATGCAGATGTTGGAGGAGCCGACAAGGAGAGGAGTGATGCTGTACCTTGTACCGACCAA
>JANHGL010018906.1:32408-42615 GCA_024611195.1 Ceyx melanurus | reverse complement strand
GGATTATTAGAAGAAGAAGAATTCTGAATTAATCAGGACAAGCTTGTATAAGCAGATCCAAGATGCCAGAGGGTTTGCAACAAAGGTTCCTAATTTGTAAAGCTCATGATAATGCCTCATTTAGCTCATTTTTTGCTTGTCAAGACCAATAGAAATTTGGCCTTAATGATACAATGTTCACTGACTTTAAAAAGTTTCAACAGAAGTGCAGGGTGATTTTCCCATCTAGATTTTACTTTTTATGGTGATTTTCTCATATAGAGTTTGCTTTTCATGCTGATTTGGTCCATTAAAAAAATTATGTAGCAATATCTGAGAATATTAATATTTGCTCCTAAACTGAAAATTAACCTAAATTAGCGAAGTGTTGTAAGCACTGAACTCATTTTTTTCAGTTGCATCTTGTGCAATTAAATATAATTATTCCACCTGATTGTCCATTATTATTATCTGATTTATTACATATGCTCTCATCATTACAAAATACTAGAAAGATAAAATATATCCTCTGGAAAATTAAGGTCTCAGGCACAAAGATATCTTACTGTTTCTAAAACTAAACTTTATAATGAATATAGATTTTAAAGACATTGTCATCTTCTGATGAGGAAGTTACATTCTGAAAAAGTAACTCCTAGTGAAGGTTAATGGAAAGACTTCAAGGCTTCCAATGCTCCTATGGGCACCCTAGACCTGTGTTGATACAAATCAATGCTAAAAAAGAATGTGCATTTTTATCTCCTTGTTCTATATACATGATTCCTGTCCAGGCTGCCACAATGCACACATCTTTTTAAATAAGCTCTTCCATAGTCTGGAATCATGTTTTGTGTTTCTTTTGTGAAATAACATTTGAATAATAAATAAAAGGATCTTTCGTGTTTCCCTTTACATCTTGGATTTTTATGGGCTTTTTTTACTAAATATTTTAATTGTTTTGTTTGACAAGATATCTCTGGGAAAGCTTTCCATCATCTCTATTCAAAAACTTAGTGTTGTCTTTCGTTAGCCCATCTGGTCTTCCAATTTTCACCACTTGTTGTTATTGATTTATTCATTTCAATATTCATTTCACTATTCATTTCAATAGCCTCACTTATTGTTTACAATGTTGCTTTCCTAATTGAAGAAATGTAGCATACATTCCATGTTTCTATTCACACATTTTTTCCTACCTCTATCTTTTAGAATAATTTGTTAATTAGATGTAATAATTTGCTCTTTGTATTTAGTTTTTATGTATTTTCTTTGGTGAGGGCTGAGAAATACCATTCAGTGTAGAACCAATACTGAAGATATTAATTAAATAAATTAATAATAAAAAAATAAATTAAATAAGAGCTTTCCATGAAAGGCCATAATTGCATGTGCCAGAAATAACACTTCATCCTTGTGTAATCATTTACATTTGGACAACATTACTTATAGAATTCTATAATATGGGCTTAAAACACTGCTAGGTAAATGCTATCATTATTTTTGTTGGCGAAGGAAATGGGTATAAAATTTAAAGGACTAGATCATTAAATAGATAATGTTATCATCTCTAGTTCATTAAATCAACACAGCCTCACTTGTATATGCATTTTATATGTATTTTTTAGATGGCTATTTTTCCACCAGTTTGAAGTTGTCCCTTTGGATCGCTCTGCATCTATTACCTTAAGAAAGTGAAAGAACAAAAAGAGACCAAAAATACCTAATATTATACCTTGAAGACATGCAATTAGTTATGAAAAAAAAAAGGTATTTGAATCTGACAGCACATGGTTTCATGCATTGCAATTATTGTCATCAGGTGAATTTGGCTAAATCATACTTAATCATATAGTAAAATTAAGAAAGATCATGATTTAATATTAAAGTCTGAACATGCAACTGCATCATTTCCCATCTGAAAGGGAAGCAACAATAACTGCTAAATATGTAAATATTTTAACATTCACTTTGTCTTCTGAAAACAGCAATCCTAGTAGTCTTCTGGGCAAGTTTCTGGATTAGATATACATGGACACACATCACAGTAGTGCTCATTTTGCAAGTGCCAGATCTTGTGAAACTGGAAAGATGACCTGATGGTAACAAGTTAGGGATCTTAGCTCTTCTGCACTCTTCAAGGGAAAAGTGAGTTACAGAAGTCAGCAGAATGAGTGAGGCTCTGTAGAAGGCAATTGTTGTGGCAATGCTGTCTTATTCCTTGTCTGTCTCAGGGACACAAGACATGTATCTTCAGTTTCATACAGGGTTTTGTAGGAATTAACTGCTCTGCGGAAGCTATTTTTTTGTGTTGCTTTTTTTTCACAGGAAAGTGATGTGCCACTGAAAGGTAATCATTTAGATCTGGGAAGCAGTACAAACATGCCAGTTAATTAACTTGGCTCTCAGTTTACACAGCTGCACCGCTCCAGGTTAAGTATGACGCTGTACCCTGCTGTGTAGGTATGCCCTTGGGACTCTCCTCTGCAGATACCTAACCCTCATTTCCTCTTTCAAGATAGCCACCTAAGTGATTCCTCAAAAATCATACAGACAGCTGGAGCAGTTGGAGGTTGAAAACCCCCACTTCTTTGCACAGATGAATACTTTCCATCATATTAAAAAGAGAACTGGGATAATCTAATTTCAGTACCAACCCTGTTCATATTGTGACATAGTAAATCGAGAATCTTCAACAATAGGAACTAACTTCAGACTAATTGTGCCCAGTGCTCTCTATGAAATACCCCGTTCCCAGTGGTGCAGGTCTCCCAGCAGGTTCCTTTTTTTTTTTTTTTTTTTTTTTAACCTTCTTAGACAGAGGTAAAATTAAAGATAGGAATGGGAGACAGCACAGTATTTTGTTTCCATACATTTGTTTTATTTTTCTGAGAAAGGCATGTTAAACTTACAAAAATGCAAGACCCCATTCTTCCTCCTACTAGGTACATAGGCTCCTGAACTGGAAGAAAGGGACAGAAAGGGACAGGGAGCAAAATGAAACCCCCATAATCCAAGGGGAAAAAATCAACAACCTGCTTCACCACACAGAAAAACACAAGTCTATGGGGCTGTAAGGGATTGCCCAAAGATACTGGGGGAGTTGGCATTGGTGCTCACCAAACCACTTCCCATCATTCATCTGTGGTCTTGTCTATCCGGGCAGGTCCCTGTTGACTAGAGGTTAGCAAATGTGACACCCATCTACATTAAGGGCCAAAAGAAACATCTAGGGAAAGCAAGAGGGAAGGTTTCTGTTGGATATTAGGAAAACGTTCTTCACCAGAAGGATTGTAAAGCATTGGAACAGGGAAGTGATGTAGTCACCATCCCTGCAGGTATTTAAAAGATGTGTAGATGTGGTGGTTAGGGACATGGTTTAGTGGTGAACTTGTCACTTCTGGGTTAACAGTTGGACTTGATCTTAAATGTGTTTTCCAAACTAAATTAAAGAGCCTGTGATCAAGATCATCAATGAAATTATTGCCTCATCACTGCTGCATCCACAGATGTTACACTTGGAGAATAAAATTTGAATTTTAAATACTTGTCTAGTATCTGCCCCTAATCAACCGAGCCTACCATAAAGTGTGTTTTTTGTTTTTATTTCATTTTAATTAATGGGCTTAGAATAAAGCATGTGCTGAAGTGCTTTGATGAATAGGAAAGAAAGAACGTTTATCTAAGCATTTTTGGCATTTTTGGTTTGATACACTTCATCACATTCTGATATTTCTTTTTTCTTTCAATTGCAGGTAAATAACAACTGTAAGGTCTTCAGGGGAAACTGTTCTTAATTACTTTGTTGTTCTTTACACTTATTTTTCTCTGAATTTCCTTTATTATGTCAGATTCATACCTATACACCTGAAAGCAGTATCTTTCCTTAATAGAATATTCAATACTTACGACAATATAAATGATAAAAGTAGAAATATAGGCCTAGATTTGCTAAGTGATTTATTTAAAATCACCTAGAGATGATTGAGCTAATGTTAGACACAGTCTTGTTTCTAGTGAAAGGTAAAAGATTTACTTTCTGCCATCATGCCTCTTCCTCTCATTCCCTTTCCTTCTCCTCAAAGTTATAGCTTTTATTTTTTCCCATAATTATACATGTGTAAAGTAGTAGATTTCTCTCCTCCCTCTGAGCACAGCCTCCAGTTTCTTTGGGAAAGGAATTACAAGTTTGTTTTTTATATATTTCAGCATACTATGTCATAAACTGAACAAATGATAACAATACATACAAGCCAGAGTGACCTTATTTATCACTAGGTGGAAGAAAGCAGAATTTTAGTTTTTAGTATTTTAGTTATAGCTGCTGTAGCCAACTGAAATCACAAACAAGCTGAAGGAAATTGTGTCTTAGCCAGAATCCACTATAGTTGGACTTTGTTAGCTTTTAAAACGAAGTTAAATGATTGTTAATGTGACAAGAGGGAGCTGAAGCATTCAGCCTAGCTACTTAAAGGGCATTGTGGGCATCTGACACAACTGCTGTGCAGTCTATCTGCATGTAAAAATGTGTATATGGCTTATGGCTATCTGATTAGGGTGTGGTGGACAACTAACTTCTGACACCTACTACTATTGCTGTCAATACTTTTTTTTTGGGTGAGGGAGTTTATTATTAAAGAATCTCAATCCATACTTCAGTATTGTGCTGTGACCTATACAGTCATAAAGTAATATAATACAATGCACCAGCAGGATTTAATTTGTAATCTTAGATCATTAGAATCTGATTTGGGACTCTTAATTAAATTCAGCCTGTTAGGGCTATTTGCACCTGTTCCAGACCTGCACTGACATGGATATGACATGATCCAGATCTCATGTTCAATCTCCTGTACCTTTCAGCCTCATGATTTAAAAGCAATCAAATCAAAAGACACCTTTTAACATGCTTCATAGTAGCATTCTACCTCTCCAAAAGAAGGTATTACTGACTGTTTGTAATTGTACAGTAGAAAATGAAAGATCTGACTTCTATTGCACTGGTCTAACCTCTCTCCAAGGAAGATTCAGCTACAGTAGAAATGAATATTCAGACATTATTTTAGCAAACTTGTTTAGTTACAGTTCAAGAAGAAAAATTTTGGTAGTGAGTATTCTGGAATAAAGTGCTTGTTAAGTAAGGTGATAAAAATGTGAGATATATTCATTAGGAAAAAGTTCATTCAATTTAATTAAATTATTCTTTTCATCAGGAGAGTCAGCATAGTGGGAAAAGCTCATTCAAGCATCAAAGCATTCATAAGCAAAAAGACCCCCATACATGATGACATAGATCTAAAAATGTCTCAACCAAGCTGAAATTCTGTTTACCATGAGATTTTCAAACCTGGATCAAAACAGATGTATTCTCTGTAGTGACTAATGCTGGCAATTACATCTAGTTGCTTATGAATGCATCTTGCACAATTCACAATTACTGTACAAACTACAGAACTATCCTGGGAGTTTCTATTGTATAAAGAAAGCTCAGCAATCCTGGTTTCTAAGTATAGTACCTGATTGAGCTTTCATATGGCCCACTTCTATAAAATTACATATAAATCACATTTTATTTCGCTTTACATCTCAATACCTTTTTATTATTCCTTTTATTTTTGTATAAGTGACAAGAACACACTCTCCTGAGATAGAAACTAAGGCTATGATTTTTGCAGGGATGAGGATAAGCCTGTTCAATTAATCAGACTTTTGCTTAGTATTTCTCATTTCATCACAAACTCAGAGATGGACCCAAGCAGTTAGAGAAAGTTTAGAAATTCCCCAGATTTTGAAATCTTTGGTCATCTTTATGTTTTGTTATTATGCTGTTTTTGGTTTGGTTTTCATTTTCTGGGGGGGCCTGTTTTGGGGTTTTTTTCCACTCCATTCTCTCTGTACTATAGAATAACAGAGAATAATACACTATTTTGCAATTTTTGCCTCATTGTTTTCCACCACTATACCTCCTTCCATTCTTATGACAACAGGCAGGCTGGATGTATCTACAGTTCCTATAGGATGCAGGAGACTCCTTTTCCATCTAATCTTTGAATGCACTTAAGTTTACTGATTAAATCCACCAGCCAGAAATATCAGAATTGAACACTTGCTTCTTAATTTTCAGTGAGTCATGATTTTCTAATGTTGGGGGGTGGAAGGGGTGGGGTGAAAGCAACAGAACTGATTGCAATATAAGACAAAATATCTTAAAATGTGTCTTACAGACAGTAAACACAGGTTCTTCTTCATTTAGTACAGGGAAGTTCCAGACACAAATACTGAACACTGAAAATTTCTTATCTTCATATTGGTTTTTTACCTCATATGTCTTGTCACTATTTCTGCTAGTGCTACTAAGCACTAGTTTCAAGAAAGAAATAATGGAGATGTTTCATTGTAGAATTTATGTTCATTGTAGTCTTGATGGTTTTATGGATATCTCCCTTTAGTGACTATTTAGATCTCAACTGCCTGGCACTGACATCATGCCCAACATTTAATTCTTCCCATCTTTTATTCAGGTGTCTTTTAAGTGAAGTTATTATCTGTTTTCCTTTTTGATCTGTTGCTGATTTCCACATCATGTGACCCTAGAAAGAGCTTTGAACTGATTACATGAAAAGTATAATTGAGCTGAATAGTATTGCAAGTAATTTCAGTTGAGACTGATTATACTCATATAAGTGAAAGAAAAAAAAAATATTTCAACAAGAGGAACATATTTCAACAGAAGAAAAGCTGTTTCTTCTCTTGCTTGACAAACACACATCTTGGCATTTCAACACTCTTCAATGTTCTGAATAGGTTCTTGAGTAGTTTTATGATAGCATATACTATTATTCTTCATAATAAACTTTTAAACTCTATTTGTTGCTCTATCCATACAAAGACAGTACCTTTGAATAGTAACAATTGTTTTTCTCACAACAATTAATGACTTCAATAATAAAAACTATGGGAAACATTGATACTCCAGCAAAGCCTAACAGTACCCTCTTATTAATGATATTTCCACACAGACCAGTTTGTTATACACAACTGTGTAATTCTTTCCTTTCCCTGAAAAGGTCTAGTAACACCCTAGGTGATCTTACTCTGGCAGGGGAGTTGGACTTGATGGTCTCCAGAGGTTCCTTCCAACACCTACTATTATATGATTCTATAATTTCCTCCCAGCAGTTGTAAATTGTTGTTCTATGACCAATACATAGTTACACAAGCATTCAGACACAGACTGAAGCAAAACTGAACAATATAAAACCCTTTGATTGTCTCACATTCAAACATCAAAGTAACTTTTCCATGATTAACAGGCTCTACAGAGACCATTTAGTCTTTCTGTCAGTTGGACTTTGGAGGCTTTATATGACAAGCTTATCTACCCAACACTTCATACATAACTGATAATCCTGAGTACCTGAGTTATATAAAAGTTAATAGAACTTTCTTAAACCCATCCACTTATGGAATATGGGATAAGCATTAAAACAATGCAGATGCACTTGGAGGGGAGGGTTTTGTTTTTTCCACACAAGTTTTTAATAGGTCTTCTAATTTTAAATTAAACCAACAGTTTTAATGCCTCTCCCTCTAGCACATTTCAGGCTGCAAATTCCCTTAGACACGTTCACTTATCTTGTGACAGATGGCCATGGTCTTCTTACTCTCCTCTTTTGTGGACCAGCTTAGAAAATGCTAATACAATGTATTACCTTTAAGAGGAGTAATCAAATAGGTCCTAGAAATAAAACAACTTTACCCTTTGCCTTAAAATAAAAATGTCCTCCTTGCCACCTACTGATGTATTAGGATAGGAGCTGCAATCTGAAATTATATTGTCACTTCAGTGATAGTGTAATTTAAACTTTCCTTTGAATTTTGTTTTAAATTGAGAATGTGGTATTTTCAGAGACAGTGTAGAGCAAGTGCATAGTGGTTATAAAAAAAAATAATATTGAAAAAAAATGTATAGACTTTGATTTCAAAAGCTTTCAGCTCAAGATCCTTCATCCAATCATTTCTATTGTGACTTCAAGAAAATGGCAATTAGTAATTTTTTAAACGATTTAAGTTACCATTTAAATGTTTATGGTGACTTTTAATTTGTAAAACCCACAAAGCATGCTTCTGGGTATTATAAACCCAGAACATTAAATAATTAATCATTAATCATTACTATGAAGAGCACATGGGATTTACAACTACTGAACTAAGTTATGCTTATAGAATGTAATCTGATTGAAAGAAAGCTTGGTTAATAAATACAGGCAACTACTTCTATACTCCTTCAATGTGTTTATGTGAACAAGAAAGTATAATACGTGACCTGAAAAAGTAAACATGAGCTATAGCCATTGGCATAAAGCCAGAGGTATTCCTTTCCTAATTGCAGTGCTCATAGAACCTATTCTACTATTTATGAAGAACTTATTTTATCAGGAATTTAGATAAATTGGTGAATTGTAGTTCTTGCTTTAGTGTAGTACTTTTTGTGACAGAAGTGAAAAACATTTAAAAATCTGTAATGTTAGGAATCTTCTTGGTATGAATCCTAGGAAATGAGAAGGATCACTGACAACATACAGTAATCAAAATGGGTAATAATGAAAATATACAAGAAACTATTCAGTGTCATGAATCTCCATCAGAGATATATCAGTCCTTGAATGCAAAATTAGCTACTATAGTCATGGAGAAAGATATATTTAAGTTATTACCTTTCCATCATTTTTCTCTGAGCAGATAAAGATAACATATAGGAATCATAGATAATTCTCAATGAGAAGGTACTCTATTATTATTCATTCTCTAATTTCTATTCTGAAATATGTACAGAGATGTAGTATCTAAAAGTGAGTCCCATTAGTGCAGTATTAGTCATTTTAAAGAATTTAGCAATTCACTTAAATTGTATGTGGATTTAGTCTGTGATGAGTTCCATTACCTTTAAAAGTAATAAATTTAGACCAGCTATAAAGTAAACCCAAGAAAAACTTATTTAATTTCCTGAATATTTCTAAATAACGAGGAAAAAAATAAAAAAGTTCCAAAGTTATATAGTGTTTCAATTTCAAATGTGTAAGTTGATTTTCCAAAACAGATTTTTTGCTTGACTATTGTACAAATGCACAATCTATCACGGAATTTTTAGTACTCAACGGAAATGGAAAACATCTGACTGACCCCACAATAAAGTAGCAAACATTTAAAACAGCTTACTAAAACTCTATACTACAGTCTTCCTAAACTGTTCTTAAAAAATGTAATTTTTGAGTTTAGCAATACAGAGGTATGTAAGTCAGTGGATCTGCATGATTCACATTTAAATAACTTTAAGTGGTGTTTAAATGTTCTTTGAGCCTTTCCCATGGCTGAGCCAGAAGCATCATCACACACAGCAAAAATGGAAACATTACACTACTGTTAACTCAGACATTTCAGTGTGTGTTTTATTTTTATATTGACAGACCTTCAGTATCATCACATCATGAGTGTAACTACCTATTAAATTATCTTGCTGTATCTGAGAAGAGAGGAAGAAAAGCAACACCACAACATGAACAAACATTTCCCAAATCAGTTTTGAGAAATTAATTGCAAATTAGCAATAAGATAGTTTGTTCATACTTGGATATTTAGAGGGCATTAAAAAAAACCCCAAAAAACCCAACAACAAAACAGTGGCTGAGCCTTGTCAGTTAAAACAACTACTGACTTATGATGTCAAGGTACATTAAAACCTGACTGAACCAAAACACTATTACTTAGTATCACTGAAATGTGCATGGTGCTTTTTAGCTATCATATATTTCACCTTCCCAGTTTTCAAACTGGTTTTAGTAGTCACTTCAGGAGACACCAACAGAACTTGACATCCACTGAGACCTCAACTGGAGTGCTGTGTCCAGCTCTAGATTCTTCAGCACATGAATCTGTCAGAGCAGGTCCTGTGGAGGTCATCCCTCTGCTGTGAGAAGAGACTGAGAGAGCTGGATCTCTTCAGTATGGAGAAGGTCCAATGGAGACCTTGTTGTGAACTTTTAATACTGAAAGGGAGCTTATAAGATTAATAAGATCTGTTGAAACAGACAATTGTTTCAAACTGAAACAGGAGAGATACAGATATAAGGAAGAGGAGAATTGTTGATTTTTTTTTAAAATGGTGGTGATTAGTTGTTTTTGGTTGGGGATTTTTGGGGGGGGGGGGGGCAGGGGGGGGGTTGGTTGGCTT
>JANHGL010018906.1:0-32308 GCA_024611195.1 Ceyx melanurus | reverse complement strand
AGAGGAGGGGTGTAATTGTTTGTGTGTTTTGTTAAGGGTGTGTGGTGGGTGTTGTTTGTGGTGGGGGGTGTGGGGGGGGGGGGGGGGGGAGGGAGGGTGTTGGTTGGCTTTTATTTGTGTTTGTGTTGTGGTTTTCTTCTCCCAGAAGTTGCAGATGTAATAGTTAAATTTCCTGCAAGTTATTTTGTTCTTCTGCATTTATTAGAACTAGTATCTACTAGATAATATTTTCTGACGGTTTTGTTTTCTTATAATTCCAGTCTGAACTGGATGGTAAAGAATTTTAATAATTTGAAATTATAATGCAGAAATTGGTACTCATAGACTAAGGAACAACTTTCTTAATGATGTGATTTATCAAAACAAATGTGATTTTTTACTGGTTTGGAAGATTATACATGTTTCTGTGGCTAGTTAAAGAGAGAAATAAATTGAAGTAAAAATAACAATAAAAGAAACAGAAAAATCCCACAGTTTATATACATGTGTAGAGTGATGTACTACTCAGACACTGAAGAGAATAATCAGCTGTTCCTTGCAGTGGTAAGAAAAGCCCTGACAGCTGTGAACCAATTACATCCCTTGAAACCTTCACCAAGCCCTAATCAAGAAAAGTGTTTGTTATGGTCTTGCAGACATTGCAAAGTAAACAAGATGACTGAATTAATGCCTTGGAGACAAGGATGAAATTTCTTAGGCATAAAACCTCAGAATTGTCTTTGGGCATGTTGGTGTTTTTTCTTTTCTTTTCAGAAGATAGATTTCTGAAATTAAGTGTGTTCCCTAAAGAGTTCCCCTGAAGAAATAATTCTGACATAAAGTTTTCATGTCCCTATCTTTCTGTTACTGAACTTTTAATTCTTTTCCCCACAGAAAACTTCCATCATGCCCCACTTTACCCATCTGAACCTGCCCCATTCACTTCCAAATTCCTAAATGTAACCATACCCAGAGCCAGAAATATTCATAGCACTTGCCCAGACTACTTAAAATTATGAAGGAAAAGACCTCATTGATCAAACTTGACTAGTTTACTGCTGCGAATGTTTGCAGTGAGTTTCATTTAAAACTTGGATTAACCAGCTGCTACACTTGGCTCCAAAGATCCTATTTAAGGAGGGTGAGGTCAAGGAGTCTGTCATGTGAAGCTACAAAGGGGTGGGAGGTTTGAATTCAGTGTACTTGAAGAAGAAAAGAGTCTTAAATCATAGTGCAGGGATTATTTACTATTGGCAGAACATAGAAACATGACTAGAAGAAAGATAGTAAACCACAGCCCTGAGAACAGCTTCCTGACTGAAAGCTCAAGTAAGATTTGGTTCACAAGAATTGTTTAAACTTAATTCTCTACATGTGGACATGGCATGTATGTTTGATGTTTAATACAATCCAAGCTTATAACTTCAAGACAGTAAACAAAATGTATTTTGTCCTGTCAGTTTGCATAATTTTTTTTGGCACAATTAAGCAAAACAGAGCAGAAATGAGAAATTATAAACATATTTCACTTTTAGTAAGCTAAAATGAACCATTAGAGAATTTTGGAAATTAGGATTTTTTAAAAAAAAATAAGATTACACTTTCTTGGTTTATGTTAAATGCACAATTTGGTCAGGTTGGGCTAGCTTTCTTATAGAATTTTCACAAGGATGTGTTCTAGCTGTGTCTGTTTAGCTCCCCTTTCTAAGTTTCAAGAGCAGTCAAATTCAAAAATCCAAATGCAAAATCTAGACAGAATAGTTAAGTCTGATCTGATTTTGAAACAGAACCACAAATTGTCTCCAGATCCAATTCAGTCTGGAACTAGCTTTTGTTCAAAGATTAGAAAAACCTCAGTAATCCTTTTGATGAATCGTCTCTGGGCAGAAGATTCAATAACAAAATTCTAGGCCAAATTATGATAGTTCCTGAATTTGTAACAGAATATCTACAAATTCTAGTGGTTGAATACCGCCAATACTTTACAGTACTTCCCATCTGTTCTTAAAAGTGGTTCATCTTACTTGCTGTTTGTATTGGGTAGGTATTGAATCCTTTCAAAATTTAAACAGAAGTATTATGAGTTGATATGGTTTTATCCGGTTTAAGATCTCCTGAACTACATTATTATAATAAAGGCTTGGCATGTACCTGGGACAACAGTCTCAAAACTCACACTCTCCTGCACAGCTGTGAGGAAGCTGGTCTGATACCAAGTGCTGCTAAGGAAGTGGACCTAAAATGGAAATACCTGAACAAGAGTCAAGATAATCCGAAGGACAGGAGACTTAATTCAAGTGTTTTTTGTGGCACTGGTTCCCCACTCATGGAGACTAAGGATCTGTCAGGACACTCCACAGTAGTCAGGCATACAGGGACTGATTTTCATTACTATGAAAACATGGAGAAGGAGGAATGAAGAAAATACTGAAGAGAGTAAAATAATTCAACATATCTAGGTCTCCTACGGTTGGAGGTGTTCTGGGAAAACTTGAACCTGGACATCAGAAAACTAATGAAATTCTGTAAAAGTTGCATGTAAAACTCATTCTTATTTTAGCTATCTCTATGCACCCTCTTTAAAAGGTCCTATTTAAATTTAGAAAAGGTGATTTGTATGTATTTAGAAGGTAGAGACAAAATAGGTATTTGAAAAGGATATGGAGTACATGTTCACCAAGGATAAATGTCTGCTCCCAAAGATACCAAATATGTAAATGCCATGAAATTTGCTATCAGGTCATGGAGATCCTGGAATCTCTCCTGTTTCTGTGTTCCATAGCATCCATAGGGGTCTTTTTTGCACCTGTCTAGAAAGCATATAGCTGCCAGAGTATTTAACTAGATTTTCCTAGCCATAATTCAATTTAAAATAGTATTTCATTTTGATTGCAGTAGAGGGAAACATATGTTTTCATGCATGCTCTTTGGTTCCTGAATATAGATTACTGGGCAGGGGAAATGATTTTTTGAACCTGTGTTTGTATGTTTCTTGGTCTTGAAATTTCACCTCATGAGGTTCAGTGGAATTATGATTAATGCCTTTATATTTGTATGATGAATGGGAACTTCCTTCCTTTGTACCCCTATATTACCTTGAATCAAATACAAAAAACTTCTCTTCTGGTCTGAGAATATTTCCATGGTAGTTTTCATGTTGACCTCTATTAGAGCTTATCAGACAGGCTCTTCTCATCAGTATTTACTTCAGCAGAGCTCTGAGAATGTCAGAACAACATGGAAACCAGTTAATTAATGATATTCAGAAATGAATAATCTTTTGTCTCTTCATTTTTCTGTCTTAAGACCTCTTTGTAATATTTTATTGGTTTTGAGTATGTCAGCATGGAGAGAAGACAGTTTCATTTGGTTCAGAATGACACAATTTAGAAATAAAATTGTCCATATGTACAAAATGTTGTATATTGTTGCAAAGGATAAATAAAGAGTAAACAAGTAAATGCTAAGCAATCATCTCAGCAATGTATGTGTGACGAGATGCTTTTTTTTCTAGCTGTTTCAGTTTTGCAGTGCCTTTTAAGTGTTATCTCCAAAGTGCTGATGTCAAGAGGCAGTGATGGATGGTTTAGGATAAATTTCTGCTGTTGTACAATTTAAATCATACTTAATTCAAAGTAAAAAAAAATAAATAAATTGCAAACCTTCATATTTCAATAGTAAATATGATTCTTTTCAAGTATACTTCGTCGGGACCTGCTACTTTTGATTAAAAGAATGCCAACTGTTTTTATTTGTGCTCAACCCATTCTTTTCCCCAGTATCCAGTTTCAAGTTTGAAACTGTTTTTATTTTCTGATGTATTTTTCACATTTGATAAACATTAATTTTTTTTTCTTTCTAACGCAGATAGAAGATGGCAAGAGAACAGTTTTCTTGTAACAGTTACAAGAAATACAATTTTTGTAACATCTTAACAAATCAGTTATTTATCCAAACTCTTGTGTTGATTATTATAATGTATTTTTGATTTACAGTTATGTTGAGAAATAGCCAGTTCTACTCTACATAATAAATAAAAAGGAAAAAGGTAGAACCTTCCCAAATGACTGATGAAACCAACATCAAAGGACTTCTAAAGGTCAAAGTTAGCTGCTTTGTTAAATGATTTGATATACAGGATTGATGGTTTCATTTTCTTTCTTTCTTGCTTGCTTCAAAAGAGTGGAGGGGAAAAGGTAATCTGCTAATAAATTTATTCATTATTCATAGTACCCTCGGTGATCAGATTTGTGCAAGGTATCTTCATATGTCCTGTTGATTTAAGAATTTTGCATTTCATATCTGTTCTTTGAGCTAGAGTGGGATTATACATACATCTTAAATGAACCTTCTATAAGCTAGTGAGGCACACATAAAAAGTACAGATTTAGATTATAAATTCCATTAAATATCTACATCATTCTAGAATATATTCAACATACTGTTAGGTACAAGAAAGATAACAATTCTCTACTCTTCTCCATGGATGTCATAGTTATTCTGTATAACAAGGGCTACCTGTTGAACCATTTTCTACGCACCCTGTTTCAAAAGCTAAAAATCATTATGCAAAACTATTTTCTATTTCATAAATCTCCAAACCACTTTCCTTTTATTTCATTTTGTTTTATACTTTTACCACATGCAGTAGGTAAAAATCAGAACTTCTGATAATGTGTTCTTTTTTTTTAATTGTCCTAGGAGTTCACATGACTTGTTTGATCTCCATTTAAGGATAAAACTACAGAAAAGAATAATAAATCTCGAAGGAGTTTGATTTCATAGTTTAAAAGAGAAAGTTTGATTGCCACCTTTTCTAGGTGTCTTTTTGTCCAGATTAGGTAACCTAAAACAATAAAAACCAACCAACCAAACATAAATTTGTGGGTTTTGCTGATTGGTTGCTTTTGGTTTTGTGGGTTTTTTTGATGGTGTTTTTTGTTTTGGGGTTTGTGTTTTTTTTTTTTGGTTAGCTGGGTTTTGTTCTTTTTTGCTTTAAAATAACTATGAATTCTTAAATTTGCATTCAATTGCTAGATTCTTGTTCTCCCCATTCAACTTATTCAGCACTTAATCCCTCTATAAAAATACAAACAAATCAGGGCTTACAGGTAGAAGAAGCCTAGTGTTCCAGCAGGATAGATTGTGATTTGGGTGGTACAATGGACATCCAATTCTCTTTTGCTTAGTTCTCTCCAGCACAGAGAAGAAGATTTTGTAGAGGCATGGAAAAAAGAGAAGATACTAACTTGTAGATAAGATAGGATGTATGTAACTTATTAAATTAGCAAATTATTATTATTTTTACGATTATTATTTATAATAATTATTATAAAATATTTCCCTATTTTCTAACCCAAGAGCAAGGAAGTGATTTTTACTAATATTAATATTGAGATGTGAATTTATATGGTATTGCCTCGTGGCAGAGATTTGTATCAATAGCAATTTTTTCTCTGAGTATTAGTATTACTCTGATTCAGCACTCAGATAACAAGAGATTGTTTAAGTGACAAATGCTATTGTGAATTAAGTGCAAGTGATCCTTTTGGAGTTCCACTTTCTTCTTTTAATGAGTTTATGAATGTTATCTCTTAAAGCAGAATAAATAAATCAGAACATGCTGTAACTAGAAGTCTTTCCTCCTGGAAAGAAATGAGTGTCCAGTAAATTTGCAACTTTATATCTTCTTTCCAGGTAGATCTCTTCGTTAGTGCAAGACTCATTGCACTAATTTGAGCTATCTAAAAGAATCTAATCTAAAATAACCTTCTAGGTTCTCTCTCTCTAGTCAAGGAATAAGCACTATCATAATGTTGTTTTATCTGACCAGGTACTTACAATGGAAAACAAACATCCCTGATGTATAAGACACTGGCTTTTTCTGAAATTGAAGCATTTTGAAACTGATTACTATAATACTGATCAAGTAGAACTGAACATTCTATTTTTAATATTAATAATAGTAGCAGCAACAATAGATTTATATAGAAACAATAATAACAATAGCAGTCATAATAATAACAGTAAGAAGGGCTAAAAGCAATAGTAGTAGTCACAGTATTAACACTATTAGTCAATTATGTTATACTAGAAGTGTTTTAATAATAGCAGTTTTGACTTGCATAATGTAGAATTTTCAGCAGTTTATCATAATGCTTTATAATAAACACCATCAAATATAATTTCACAAGCAGTAACAACTGTGGCAACTAAATAAAATATTACTTTTCAGTTGCTGGAAGGAATTATTCTTGTTAGAGGAACACAGAAGAAGATTTAAGGGATGTATGGTCTCTTCCCTGACTTAGAGGATTGTCATACATTTGCATTAAAGAAAGAAACAAAACTTTCTTTCAAATTTAAACACAGATTGATAATTATAGCTTTATTTATTAAAGTAAAACAACTTCCAGAATGAAAAGATGTTACAGTAGTGAAAATTTAAATGGTAACAGTCAAACTAACATATTTAGCATTCTAAACAACTTTCTCTCTTTTAATTTGAGCTTTCCAGATGTTCAATGCTACTGACATTCCCAGGCATGCCTGATACCCATATAGGTTAAGTAATACAATGATACTGTCCAGTGAGCCACTGAAACCATGCTTACAATTGTTATACCTGCCAGCCGTGAAAGCAAGCGGTGAGAAAGCTCCCAGTGTGTTAAAAATCTCAGGTTGCATGATGAGGAATAGTTGGACTTTGGCTGCTCCCCAAAAAAAATCAAAATCAAAACTCTGAAATATAGTACAGTAATGTCAGGAATGTTGTTCTGTAGTTGGGCTTGAGTTTCACAGAAATGTACACTCTTACAGTTATAGGTTTCATTAGAAAAGCAATGGATTTTTTCTTTTCCTTGAAAAGATGTTTAAAGACTGAAGACTGTTGAAACCTTGTCAGTTTTTACACAGAATTACACAGAATTCTTGTTGAGGCTAAAATAGACCTTTGAGATCATCAACTCCAGCCTCAGACCTGACACCATGACACCCAGCTAGACCATGTCACTAAGTGCCACATCCAGTCTTTCCTTAAACACTACTAGGGATGGTGACTCCACCACCTCCCTGGGCAGCCCATTCCAGTGTCTTAAGTGTTGAAAGAATGCCTCACCAGTGTCTTAATCTTAGCCAGGTTTTATAGTGAAAAAAAAAGCAGATGAAGCAGATGATGTGGCATATTGCATAAATTCTGTGAAGGGAGGACTTTCTGCATATGTTTTTATTTTCCATAAGAAAATGGTACTTATAGTCCTTATGGACCTCAGCTAAAGTTCAAGCTATGTGAAAATATTTGAATGTGGGTGCTGATCAGGATACAGGTATGGTCCTGTTAATTAATTATTTTCCTTTTCCTCCACCCATCTAGTTTTATAGCTAACAGAAACATTATGAGAACTACCTGCAAAATCTAATTATATGATAGATCCATTTTTAAAATGCTGGGGTTTTTGATTTGTTTAGTTTTGAATCTGGATGAAAATACAAATATCTAATCATTTTTTTTAATCCAACATTAAATACATTATGTGTCTTTTAATGCATGATTTAATTACCTCAGTAAACCTTTTGAAATTAGTTTTTACCTACCATTTAGGTCCTGTAGACTGAGAAAAACAGGAGGAAAAAAAGGTTTAAGTTCTGAAAGGCACATATCTCTAGAATCTGTGCAGCTTTATCCAAGTAAGTATTAAAAACTAGAAAGAATAGATGGGGGTTTTATAGTTGTTTCATAGAATAACCAAAATATTCTGCAGAATACTGCAGAAACAATATATGTGTTTAGTGGAACCTGAAAAGATTTCCCAGCATCAGTAAATCAATACTCTTCAGGGACAGATACACTCTATAAATCTGTCCCATTAGCACATCTAGAGCTTGTTTGCAGAAGATCTGAATTTCAACATACCTTGAATGTTATCTGAAGTAATCACATGTTCATTAATAATTCTCTTCATTAAGAGCTGATACAATTTTGGACATGTGGCATTTAATTATCTAACACATAGTATACCAAACAATTATTACTGAGTTGATATCTTAGCGTCACTAATAACATACAAAATCAAGCTAAAAACAAAAGGGAAATGGGTTTATAAAATATAAATCTTTCTGAGGTTTTGGAATAAGTATGCAATCAGGAAAATAATGTTTAAAAAGCAAAACTATATTTGGAATATAAATTAGATATTCAAATAGGATTCTTAGGATGGTTCATGGCCCTTTAACAAATACATGGATTCCACTTGTTCGAGGTTTCTTGTTTGTTTTGGTTTGTTGGGTTTTTTGTTTGTTTGATTTGTTTTTGTTTTGTTTTGTTTTTATTTCTGTTTTCCTGAATCATTATTCTCTTTCAGCCATTAATTATTTTATTTTTTTTCAAGTCATGCCTAAGCATGTATGTTAACTTGAATGACCTGACTAGATTTGTTAATTTATATTTTACCTTATTAACATTCTGTCTGTATCTATCACAGGATTAAAAATTATCTTTCCTATTTTCTTCTCATGAAATTGTGATTGATATAGCAAACCTTCAAAGACTGGTATTTCAGATATAGAAGATTGAGGTGAAAAAATAAAACAAAAATAACAACTGGTTTCATGTTAAAAAAAATCACACATATTACTTGATGGTATCTAGGGCTCAAAATATAAGAAGTTAACCTCTGAATATAATTACACACACATATAAATTTCAACATAATCGTGGACAAGTTATAAATAAAAATTACTCGAATTACCAAGAAATAAAAGAATAATCCATGGAGCATTTGATTGTCCCACAATGTTATATAGTATGGAGTTATAGTTGCTTCACAAAGCCATCAGATGTTTCAAGACAAAAGAAATATAAAAGCCATGCTTGGAGGGGGAGGAAGGTTGTCAAATTTTGAATGTACCTATTGAATATCAGTAATTGCCACTTAGTGGCTGATTTAATGAAAGCCACCTCATAAAGACAACTATTTCCTTTGTCAGAACTCATGTTCCCATTTGTACTTTACCCTACTCTGTCTTCCACCATCCATCCCTTCTCTCTGCATTCATCTTTATCTGCATGTTTTTCCCACATGCAAAAAGACCGTGCTTAAAATGACTGTTTCCAGTTATCTGCTTCAAAGCTAACAAGCTTGCTTTGATTCAGCCTTACACAGGCTGAAAAGACACAATCACAAATGAAATCAAAACTACTTGCTTGCCTGTGTGTTCTAGCAGAAATATTTGGCCTTCAGTAAAGAGGTTTTTGTCATCCAAACTCCTTGTAGACAATGTGCTTATTATACAAGAGATTGTTTACAACTTTTTTTTTTCTTCCTCAATAGCTTAAAAAAAATTCTAACAAATCTACAAAACTATCTATATCAATATAAGGATAAGAGGCTGCTGGTTTATCACATTCAACTCCTCAGGTTAAGTCCTGTTCTGTTGACAGCATTGGTAATAAATCAAGAGGATAAACAAGTTTAAAAAAAATATTTATTCAGGTGTCAATTTATGTTTCTGTTAACTGTTGCTGAATGTATTTATGTTACAGCTTTTGTGAGTGAAAAAATAATCCTTTACTGTTTCAAAGAATATATTTTTAGAATTTAGAAAAATTTTAATTCAGTTAATTTCTATCCTGAATATGATTTTAAATTTCAAAACAAACATTTCTTAAAAAAAAAAAATAATAATTTGGAAATGAGATTAGAAACAGGTTTCCTGAAGCAACATGAGAAATAAATTTTTCTCATTCTCTTTCCTGTTATTAAATTGAAAAATAATATTTAACTACAATTCCTGTACTACTGAAAATTCCTCAACAGAATTTAGGATATAAATTAGGGTTAATTGCAAATGTGGAGTACAAATCAGGACATAGAGAGGATAAAAATGTTCTACTGATTTTATTCTTTTTGAGAAACGAAGCAAAAAGAGGAATAAGTTTTGGAAGAGGTGGTGAAATGTGCAAGGAGGTGATTAGGATAATAAGGACATGGCAAAATTCTTGCTTCACAAGAATACCCAGATCAATGGATATGTCTTGCAGAGTACTTAAATTCCAGAGTATCATTGAATCTTTTCTTAGAAATATTTGATTTTACTCCCTCATGATAAATTAAACTTACACATAAGGGGAAATGTTGAGTAGCATACAAATTTCATTATAAACACCTGGTCATGTGCAGAAGAATTATTCTAGAAAAAAAATCTTTTAAATAAAGTGTCCACTTTATTTAAGTTCTAGTCAATTTATACATGGATACAAGTCTCTGTGCTCCTAAATGAATCTTAAAAAAAAAATGCAGTAATGCTCAGAAGTCAGATGGTTGCTTTTGTGAGGGAAAAAAAAACCAAGCCCAGTCAAAACAGAACACCTAAAGAACTTGATTTAAATAAATATATATTATACACATCAAAGAACTTGCACCAAATTTTTGGATGTCTGTAAGACAGAAATTATTTTCATCTATATCATGTATTATATATTTTCATAGCTGAAATATCTTTAGTGTATAGAATCATAGAATCATAGAATGATAGAGTAATTCATGTTGGAAAAGACCCTTGGGATCATCAAGTCCAACCATTAGCCCTAGTCTACAAAGTTCACCCCTAAACCATGTCCCTGAAAATCACTTCCAAATGACCCTTAAACACTTCCAGGGATGGTGACAGTCACCTCCCTGGGCAGCCTGTTCAAGAATCTGACCACTCTTACAGTGAAAAGTTTTTCCATAATGCCCAGTCTAAACCTACCCTGTTGCAGCTTGATTCCATTCCTTCTTGTTCTAATTACCTGTGACAAGAGACCAGCATCAACCTCTCTATAATGTCCTTTCAAGTAGTTTTACAGAGTGATGAGGTGTCTCCCCTTAGCTTCCTATTCCTCACAGTAAATAGTCCCAGCTCCTTCAATCACTCTGCATAAGATTTGTTCTCCAAGCCCTTCACCAGCTTCGATGCCTCCTCTGCACTCGCTCCAGCACCTCGATATCTCTCTTGTATTGAGGTACCCAAAAGTGGACACAATGCTCAAGGGGTGACCTCACCAGTTCTGAGTACAGGGGGACATTCACCTCTCTGCTTCTGCTGCTCACACTATGTCTAATAAAAGGCAGGATGCCATTTTCTTTCTTGGCTATCTGGGCACACTGCTGGCTCATATTCAGCCTCTTGTCAATTAGGTCCTTTTCTATCAGAGAGCTTTCCAGTCACACTTCCCCAAGCCTGTATCTTTTATGGGGTTGTTGTGGCCCAAGTCCAGGATCTGGCCCTTGGCCCTGTTGAAGCTCATCCCATTAACATTGTCCCATTAATCCAACATATCTGAGTCTCTCTGTAGAGCCTCCACGTCCTCATGCAGATCAACACTCCCATCTAACTTAGCGTTATCTGCAAACTTACTAATGATACAGTCAATGTCCTTATCAAGGTCTTCAGTAAAGATGTTAAACAGAAAAGCTCTCAACGCTGAGCCCTGAGGAGCACCACTTGTGACCAGCCACCAACCAGATTCCATTCCATTTACTCTTAGTGCCCATACATCAGCCAGTGTTTGATCCAACAGATCATAGGCTCATCCAGGCCATGAGAAGCCAGTTTTTCCATAAGAACCGTATAGGAAACAGTGCTGAATGCTTTTTGAAAATCTAGGTAAACTCTATCAAGCCTTTCCCTTGTCCAGTAGTCAGGTCATCTTGTTATAGAAGATCAGTTTCATCAGTCAGGACCTGCCTTTCATAAACCCATGCTGACTGGGCCTGATCCCCTAGTTGTCCTCTATGTGACTTGAAATGGCCCTCAAGATGATCTGCTCCATGACCTTCCCTGGTACTGAGGTCAGACTGACAGGTCTATAGTTTCTCAGTTCCTCCTTTCTTCCTTTCGTGTAGATGGGTGTTATATTTGCTACCCTCCAGTCCACTGGGACCTCCCCAGTTAGTCAGGACTTCATGTAAATAATAGAAAGTGGCTTGGAGAGCATGTCTGCCAACTTTTTCAGCTTACTTACTTTTGCATGTAACCCATTGTATAGACATCATAAATCTTATCCTTCTATCTTTGTTTCTGTTTCCTCAATTATTTTTTTTTGTTTTTTTTTTTTTTTAAGGACAGAAACCTTATGTGAAAACAGAAACAATTTACAATTGACAATTTACAATTGTTTCTGAGAGCTGTTGAATGTGTCTAGACTGCTTCTTCTTTCTCTCTCAGGTTTCCATTTAGTTGAAAACCAGGATTTGGATTAGCCTACCAGTATGTTTATTTAAAATTAGAAGAAAAAGCTATAGGGTTGGAAGAAATTTATCAGAAGATATAAGTATTTCTAGACTTAACTTTAACAACTTGGTTGTTTCTGAACTGTCCATGTAGATTCAGGTAGAATGATCTGGCTGTGCTGATGAGCAAACACCATCTGTGGTAGAGATCGTGCCAAAAGCATCCATGCAGAATGTGTCTGCACATTCTGAACAGCTCATTTCACTAGTAGGCTTCTAGAAACCAAAGCAAATAGACATAAGGGAAAGGGGATGTAGGAGGTGTATAATGAAAGCTTAAATAACTTTAAGAAGAAAAAGAAGAGATGAACACTGGGTTTTAATAAATGTTGTAGACTTAACATTAAGCCTTTTAAATGTTAATGTTCATTAGCATCTGAAAAGGACTACCAGAAGAAGAGCATAGAATAGATCAAGATTCTTACTTAGGTAGGTGGAACAGGGGAATACCCATTTTCTTATGTGTGAAATAGAAGAGTTTTTTACAGTAGGATGTAAGAAAACCTCTGACAGATTGGGCAGGATCCTTGATTTGAAGATCACAGGTGCAGTCAAACTGAAATATTCTACGGTCTCCTCTTTTTCTCCTAGTGCGAGATATTTGAACTTCACAGTGGTAAAATAGATATTTTATTATATTCATAAATGCAGATGGATTAGAACAGCATGTGTGTGTTTAGAGTGTAAAACCCTTCAGAAAAGAAACTTCATATAGGTCTTTTCTCCATTGCCTTCAAATATACTTTGTGGAAAATGTCATACAAAGCTAAATTGATTTTTTCATTTTTATAATGGTATGTTGACAGACCTGACAGTGCCTCATAACATCACAGTGTCTATTTCTGTAACAGTGTATGGAGGTAAAATTGTAGAAATCTTTTATAAACTAAGCTGTTTAAAGCTTTATTGTCCTTTTGGGGGACTCCACTAGTCACAGGCCTCCAGCCAGACTCTGCTCCACTGACCACAACTCTCTGGGCTCTGTCCTTTAGCCAATTACCCATCCACCTCACTGCACCATGACTCAATCCACAATTCATAGCTAGGAATGTCAATCTAACCATCAGAAATAAGAAACAGCTCTTTTGAGAGTTCATAGATCTTTTGGAGGTCGTTCAATACACATCTTTTCCTCTTCCAAGTAGTCTTTATTAATTTCAACAGAATTTCAACAGCCTTGCTAGTCCTCATTACAAACTGGAAGAAAGTAGGTTCTGATCAGATACTGCTGGACAAAACTAACCACAAAAACAACTCCCTTTCTCTTTGAACTTATTTTGGAAAGGCTACAGCAATGGACATGTTTGCCTGACACAATGAACCTTTCATACTAAACCATCCCAGAAGGTATTTTGAGATGACAGTTCATGTCTTCATGAACTCTCTGAGTGGTTCTGAAGCTATTCTCATGTAATTTAAAAAGAATAAAATAGGTGAAATAACCAACACTTGCATTATTTCCTCTGATACTTCTTCATTATAATGAAGTTTTATGGGAGTAGGTGAAAATACTCAGTTTTCTTTAAACCTTCTCTCCAACACTTCTTGGTGTCTTTCCTAAATCACAAACTCAGAGAATGTTCTTGAGATGCTTGGTTATGATTCCTGCCCTTTCAGATTGAAATGAAAAACATTTTTCTTTTAAATAATCATGTCACATTTAAATGTCTAGATGATTAAAATCCCTGATTAGACAATTTACTGTTTGGTTATCACTACAAAAGTTACAGATTTTATCAAAAGCTTGTTTTGGGTAATAGCCATCTCTAAATTCAGGGATTTTTATTTAGCAAAAGAGAATTTAAACTACCATAGTGTTACATGAAAGAATTGTTGTAGACGTTTCCTTGATGTTTTATCTCAGCATGAAGGCAAATCCATCAGGGTTGGCAATTGCATCTCCATAAAACATGTACAAGTCAGGCATGGATACTGGTACAGAATTTTCAATAGAGAACCTAGTGAACAATCTGCAATACAGTCACAATCTACAAATGTTCATGTTAATAAATCAAAGATATCACCCTTCTTAAATGGAAAATTTATAAGGGTCAACTTGTATTTGTTTTGGCATTTGATTTTTCTTGTGATGTACAGAATACAGGTTAATTTAACAGAAAGTAATAAAGATTAAGACAATCTAAAAACTGTGCTGGACTAAATAAGTGTGAGACATAGAAGCAGCAATAGTAATAAAAAGTAGTGAAAATCCAAATGAAGCCTTCTGCCTGTGAGATCAGTGAGTTGTGTATCTAGGAACTGATGCTCTGTCAGAATTCAATAAAAAGATAACTGTAATAGGGTATAGAGACAGATGTTTTATCCAGAAGAAGTCAATGAGCTTTTTATAGAGATAAAAATAGTTTTGTATTATCTGATTCCATGTGCATGTGGAATTATGTAATTGAATCCTGTAATATATCATGTAATATGCTTCTTGATGCTATTATCCAATGCTAAATGGAGGTATGTTAAAGGACAACATGATACATGCACATTAGATAATATGAAGTAATATTTCAGAGCCTTTAGAAAGGGACAGCTAGGTGTGGGATGTCAGAAACATCCAAATAACATAAGAAATGGTCTAACGAGAACATGGACAAATACACAACACCAGGCTTGTATCCATTTTCTGGCACATAAAAGGGAAAATATAAAGCTTTATACAAGTAGATAGATTAGAGAGATTACATGCTCATCACTTAAGTCACCTGAAAGCCTGAGAATCTTTAAGAATTAGCGCAGATTTACCTTGGTTTTGATCCAGACACAGGCTGAAAAGATTCTATAAAAATAAATAGACAAAATTGGCATTAGTGGGAGATGAGTTAAAATCTGTAAAACTGCAACTGGTGAAATACCAGTAGAAAAATTGAAGACTTCAAAAGCACGATACAATTGGCATCTAATGGAATGATCCAATGTTATTTTTTCTATCAAACAATAAATGTAGCAGAAAAACACTTTTAAAACTTCAGCCTGGGAAAATGTTCCCTAATCAGCTTGGCACCTCCTGAACACTGAACTGTCAAGGTACCTTAAAGCACAAAAGGCTTTTTTATGCTAACTGCAGTATTTGTCTTTGAAAAGCAAGAGCAAAGTCTTGGGATAAACAGATTTCAGGGTGTGAACTGCTGCTGTCAGTTATTGTTGTTCCTGACAGACCTGCTCATAACAGGAGTGTCTCAGTCTGAGCACCCTTTCTTCTTTTTCCATACAAAATACTGTGTTTCTGCTCTTGGGACAATTCTATCCTGCCATTTTTGAGACATGTGAAGTTATTTCTGTTCTTTATTGGAATGAAAGCACCCTGCTTATATTGTCAGAGAAGAGGGGATGTGAGGACAAATGCTACCCTGCAGGTCTGTCTCAGATCAGTATTCCTCAGTACTTCTCTAGGTTTATACTAGGTTATGTTTTTGTAAATAAACTACTGTGTCTACTGTGTTACATTTACCAATATTAAATAATTGCAAAATGTTACAGTGTGCTTAGTTTGCCTCAGAATTGCAGTCTGGTTTGGAATGGTGTCACTAATAAGCCAAGGTACAAATTCTCATCTGGTTTAAATTGCCTAAGGAAATTTCCTTCACATTTCCTTTAGAAAAAAAAGTCCAATAGTCCAATAGTTCTATTCCATAAACCAAATCTTTATATAGTATGTGGAGTGAGAGTCCATCAAAGCACTTGCTAATGCTTTATTAAGATTCTTAACCATGAAGCAACATCTCTCCTTAGAACTACAATGAGCACTGGTGTCCATAGTTTTTAAAACAATTTCCACCCCTCCCTCAGTCATGTAGATCTACAATCTATTAGAGGCATAATAGCATCACATTATATGAGCTCAGACACTCTAAACAGCCTCTCTATGGTTTTAATATGAAGATGACAGAAGTAAGTTTTCTGCTCCTGAATCTGATTCTCATGTAGAGCCCTTAAGACTGATGATTAAGTCGGTGACACAGCAACAATTTCTGAAACTGAGGGATTTTTTCCCCTGACATCTATTATTTTAAGATAATATCTTCCTGCTGGCAGTGCTCATAAGGAAGTCTTTAGCGATTCATGGTCACAGACCTGTTTTACTAAATTTCTAAAATACATATTGAAATTCAAAGGGAATTTGAAAGCAAAAGAAAAAGTCAGATGTGCGGGAAATTTTCCTTCAAATCTGCCTTTTAAAACCAGAACAAATAGAAAGGTTTTGAAAGGAAACACAAGCAATAATATCTGGATTTTATAACAATAAAAAAGTCACCTCTTTTTTTTTTCCACCTCCTTGCTCTCCTGCTAACTGATCTCTGGAAGCTCTTCCTATTCAGGTATGTTCCCTTCACAAAAATCTCTATTCTCTCTTATATGCCCAATGCTTCAGAAAGCAAGAGACTATATAAAAGAACAGTTAATACATACTGACAAAGAATCAGATTTAAGCACCCATTGAGCCAGCAAAGCTAGTTAAACAAATTATCAAGTGATCTTCAACAGCTTTTCATAGTGAGTACAATGGCTTTATTTTCTCATTAGCATTAACCCTAGGGTTCATATTTTATTAAATCTCTAACTAGTAAAATACTGTTGACAAATTATTTTTTAGAATAATATTTCTGTACATGATGGAAATACCTCTGTCTGTTTTGGAAAACAGTTTGGTCATAGAAGGCATTCACTCAACCCTCACCATTTTCAGCTATTAAAAGGTGATTTCTGGGGCCTTGGTAGATCTCTACCACCTTTTTTTCTATTGTCCTATGACTGTAATATATGGCCATGTTTGGATGTTCCAATCTATTGAGAAGAATTTTCAGATGAACTATTTTATAATTTAGATTCAATTTGACATTAAGAAAGCATAATCTATGAAACCAATTGATTCAGGAGATTTTAGAAAAATAAAATGAATCCATGAGAGAGCTTTGGTAGAAAAAATATTCATTACAGTTTTCAATAAAAAGAAAGAAGAATGACTGAAACTTTATTACTTTATTTGTAATTAGGTGATTCTTTCTGCTACATTGACTGATTTTTTTTTATCCACTTCCAGTTTTTGAAATCTTCATCCTAACATTTTTTTTTCTGTAACTAAAACATGTTATATTTTACTTATAAATTGTTTTTTTTTTTGTTTTGAAAAGAGTTAGTTCCACAGTTCTGTTTTCTGACAACGGTAAGCAAACTGTGGTAGATCACAGACATTTACATTCTGACACCAAATGACTGTAATGAACTATTTTAGCTTATTAGATTTTTTTTCCTACTTTCTTTTCAGTGTAGTAAATAGTGTCCTGATCTATGTTTTTGATAGCTTAAATTGATGAAAGGTAGGCAAGGAACATACACACTACTCATTCTTGATACAAAAGATTTCTAAATAGCCCAAAGATAAGTAACCTTGTCCCTCCAGTGAAATCAATCATCTCTTACATAGCTTGTCTAATAAGTTCAGCTATGTCCTGTTTAAATAGCCATCTTTCTGTCTGTAGTATATGATACATTTGAGAGGATTTGGGAACAGAACATATTTCTAGAATTTACTTCTAATTATTTGAATATCCACCACATAGACTTTGTCAGTAGTTATCAGTTTCTGCAAAGAGCATGTAAACCTGACTTCTAATTGTTTCTGTTTCTTACTCAATGAAAATTACTCATTGCTAACTGAAACAAGCAATGTCCCCCAAAACAACAAAAACCAACTTGCATTTCCAGTCTAACTTTCACAGATTCTCTAGAGCATCTCTAATTACTGAAGTACACAGGCTAAAGACCACTGAAGTCCTTGCCTGGGATAATCACACTAGTGACAGTAGTCACATTTACTTCCTTGCACAAAAAAACTAGAAGTGTCAGAGCCACCACTTTGGTCTTTTGCACAACCAGAAAGTTCTAACTATGCCATGCTATTAACCACTTAACTTTCAAAGCAGCTGACCTTTCCCAGTCTGCTTAGTGGTGGAAGTTGATGATCTGGGCAGACAACCAAAACATGCTCAAAACTTGTTTTGAAGGTTTCTAGTTTGGGCAGAGAGGTGACATGAACTGATTTAATAATAAAAATGACACAACTTCACCGTCAGGAGTGAGGGTAGGATATGTTTAATCCACAAATATAAACAATGTGGTGTTATCCAATTCTCAAGGAAGCAATAAGCTCCATGGAATTAAAAAATGTGTTGGAAGGTGACTGATAAAAATCTTAAGTAAACTAATTACCCAGAGCAGGAATTTAGAAAAATTTACAAGATTCTTTGCAATTCTGTTCAAAGCATATCTTTTCAATTCTTAAATTTGCCAATATTAATGATGAATCTGGTAATGATCTGAGTAATGTTTAAATTTGATGAAGACGTGACAGAGAAAGGAAAGTTTTTGATTTTTATGTTTTTAGTGCAGCTAAGTCGCTAGCTAGAACATAATCCAAAGACAAAAATCTTTGTAGTTGCCATTGATGAAAAACTGTTTGGTAGTTCTGAGATTTAAATAGTTATTTAAATATCTCGATCCATGTGATGTGTTGTTAAAAGGTACTTCAATGGGTTCAGTATCTGAGTGTTTCTTTTTGAATGTAATAAATAGGTTGAAATAATTTTTCTTGGTTTGAGTTTCAGTTAGAATTTTTTTTTTCTTTGCTGTCTGAAGATAAATAACTTCTGTGAACAACACTATCCTCTACCTAAACATTTTCATTTTTATGTTTAAAAAAAAGATATTATTTATAAAATTATCATTAGCAGGAAGATTTCCAACCAGTTCTCAAAGAGCAGGGTCTCAGCATGCATAACAGTTTCTTGGGAAAACAAACACCACAACAGTGAATCTCCCTTCTTCCCTCTCCTCCTTCTTGCTGAGCACTACATCTTGTGATATGAAATATCCCTTTAGTCAGTTCTGGCCAATTTTCCACTTCCAACCTCTTACCCACCCACAGATTATTCTCCTTTAGATAAAATTCCTTCAGTTTATCTGTGGAAGGGCCATTACAGTTCTTACTTCTCAGGATTTAAAAGAAGTATTTACCAATTAAGCAGAATTTAATTAATTTAATATATTATTTTATTCCAGTTGATTTTGTGGTTTTCTTTCTCCATTTATAGACTCCCCTCACACTTCTTTCCAAGTTCTAAATGCTTTTACGGAGGCTTTTATGGAGAGAGAAATATGTTCTCCATATTCAGATAGTGAAGAAGGGCTGCAATCCACATACCTGGCATTCTATGAGTGGGAGCTGGAGCTTTATTCCTATCTCTGTTTTGAAAGTCAATCAAGCTTGGAGAATATTGCACATTCATAATCACACTAACAGAAGTCATCATTTACAACTAGAACATAGATCAGTATTTACTGGAATACAGCCATGGAATTCTCTTCTCCCAACTGATACCATACAACCATAAGGAAAAAACCTACCACAGAATATTTTTAAGAGGTGAGAGGTCTCATAAGTATTGTTACATTTTCTATTAGTCATATTGAGAAGTACAGAACCTTAGAGTGGCATGTAAATAAGATTAGCCCTTAGCTATTGTTGATTTTATATTTTATTTCTTATTAACACTCAGTAGGGTTTAATGTACCTCTAGCTTTAGATTTGTAAAGGCCTTTGGTTAAAAGATCAATTAACATAAAAGTATAATCTACTGTTTGAAGGACAGGTGCTCAGCTTTCAAGAACTATTACTTACACACAGCCAGGTAGTGGCTACTGAACTGCTATTAACATACTTCCTTGGAATGTTCCACATGTGAACAAATAGACATTTAAAGAATTCTTCATTGGCTCTTGTACTTGGGCTTGGATATTTCTGCATTAATAAAACATGGGGGCTTTTTTTCCACCCTTCTATCTAAAAGCCCAAGCACATATCTATTATTTTCATGCAGCAGAAGTGAGAGGTATATGTTTAAGGAGTTGGACATGGAAGCACACAGTATAAATTCTAAGTCCTGTAAGCAATGTAATGTTCAGAACCACCGAATATTGGCCTGAGACAGGTTATTTTATTTTTTTTTTCCCAGTGGGAATTGCAAAACAAAGCAAAGCAAAACAACTCCTAAAAACAAACAAAAAAACCCCACCAAACATTTAAAACTTGTGAAATTAAACATAGGAGTAATGAAAACTGAAAAGTCCATAATGCACAATCTGACAGGCTGCATAGATAAAATTGCCTATGGAGTATTTAATGTGACTTTTATATACACATTCCATGTAGAATTTTATCATGAGCTGTAAATCTGAAAAAGCTTCCTGTCAATATGTACAGAAGAGATGATGCTTCTTATCAGCTATTAACTATATTGGTTTGTCTATAGTGTTCAAAATGTCTTTATTCTGCATGATTATACAACACATTCAGCAGACAGGTTAATTTATTTTCTACACTAAATAAGTACTTTGCAGATATTATTTTCCCTTTAGAATATTCTCTTTATTCATAGGAACTGAGGAGAAGACCAGTTTGACATCCTACTTCATGTATGTGCATTGTGAATGCTACTTTTTTTGATTATGCATTAGTACCAGCTATGTTCAAATGGCTGATCCCCTTAACTGTATTTGTAAGAATAAGGAACACATGAACCTAGAAATAACAAATAAACAGTTAGAGAACCTTCCTAGAAAATTTTGATTTTTAAAATGGGTCATTTGCCTAGCCTGACAAAGTAACTCCTTCGTAGAAGCATGTCCTTCCTTGAGTTAGAATAATTATGTTTGGGAAATGTACTTTTCAACTAAATTCTTTTAACTTCATTTTCTGAAGTTAACAGCATGTTTTACAGACAGCATCTGCTTCTAGCAGTGATAACATTTGATATTTAGAATTACTACCAAGGAGTGGTATGCAGACCAAGGTCACTAATGGATCTTGTGTAGCACATTGCAGGGTGCAGAAAGTAAAAGACTGCACCTACAGGGTGAATCAGACAGGACAGGTTACCCTAAACTGACCAATGAGGGATTACAGCCCATATACGTCATAATCAGTATAAAGATGAGGGATAGTGATGGTCAAGCTCTCTTTTTCTCTTCTACAATGGCTGTTTATGCCAACAGCCACTGAGTCCATTCTAGGACATTCCTAGTACCTGTTCCACAGCATGAGTGGTGACAGTGTTCTAATTGCCATCAGAATGAGGTTGGGTTCTGTACTGATTTTGTATATATTCCTATTATTTTTTTTTCATTAAAGCTGTTATTTCTTTTCCAAAAAAGTCTCTCTCCCTTATTCCCTTTCTCTTCCCCTCAGGGGAGGAAGATGAGTTATCAGAGAGTATCTGTTACAGGTCTAGTAGACTCCCCTGACCCTAAAACATGACAAAGCAGGAATTCCCCTTCTCTTTTCAAATCTTTTAATTCCTTCACTTGTCACTATATACTGATTTCCAAATATGTAAAAAGCAAGATCCAAGTTCTATAGCAACACTTTGCTTTACTGCCAAAACTGGTTCATTTCGTAAGCCTACTATAGGCAAAAATATTATTAAGTACTAATCTCAGTCTCCCTCTCAAGACACCTTCAACCATTAACTTCCTCTCTATGCTGTCATATGTGATGGAGATCTACTCTTGTCTGGCAGTGTGCCTGCCCACCTTATGTCATTGATCCTTCTTTGCTTGTCCCTTGCAGTAACTGATATATCAGATTACCTGACTGTTTCTGGCCAAGATTGCAAGAAAAGGTAGTATCTCTTAGTAGAATATCTGCATGTAATTGGAAAAAGAACTTTCAAAAATCAAAGTGCTTCTTGAGGTATGGAATAAGAGTAACAAACTGCAAGAAATGTGTAGATCAAGAACACTTATGCCAATTTATTAGTTGAGAGGAAAATGCAGTTGAAAGTTGTAGAGGAGGCAGAGAGTAGGGCAATCTCCAGTCATTATGGGACAGGCAGGTATGTATATTGCATGGTTGACCTTTTGCCCAGGAGTTTCCATTCTGTGCATTCCATTCTTCTTGAAGAAGGTAACTGGACATTGATGGCATAGTGTGGCTGTCTATGATCTGAAACAGGTAACCCTGGTACTTTAGAGGGAAATGCTAAATTTACATCTACTAAGGATGGAGTGGATGTTTGATACTATTCTAGAAATTATGTGATTTTCACTGATTTCTGAATGGGCTATCACACTATTACACTAGACAGTTTAAAATGTGCCTGAACTGTTCCCAACACAAAAAGCAGAAATAACATTTTCTTATGGGACATTAAACACTGCTTTTATGTCTTAAATCTTTTCAAATCCAAAGCTATATATGATCAACCACATTCTGTGCTTAGCAACGTATGTGCACGGCCAAAATAACCCAGATGACATCACCAAAGTATCCTGAATCCATAGTAGAAGCTAAGAGCAATGTATCTCTACCACATAGGTCGTAATGGTGCTTCGATTCTGATTCAGCTCAGAGCTTTGTTCAGAATTCTGGTTCTCTGCAACAGCTGTGCAATTCAGGATTCTTCATAAAACTGTGCAGTCTCCAAACCTCTGAGCTTCCTTTTTTTTATTTTTTTTTTCTTTCTTAGCTGTCACAAATATTCCTTTAAGATCTGTGAATTTAGAGGTTTTAGATTTCTTTGTCCAAATTCTTGGGATAAATCCTAATTTTTTCATCACATGAAAGTAGGTATCCAAGTTAGAAAGTTTGCAGCCAAGTTGGAATAACTGAAGTTACAAGCTATTGCCTTTCTGAATGTTTTTGTCATTTCTTCCACTGTCTTCATTATTTATATTATTATTTAGTCATATTTTTGTTAGTACTAATTATAATCTATGTTAATCTCCAAAAATTCGATGAGTCATTTGATGTATTAGTGCTGAACAGACTGCAGGAGATATCTGTAGCTTTTATTAAAGCTTTCACTATTTTCTGGTGTAATATATTTAAGCCAACAAACTTGGTCAGTAGTACATATTGTGTAGTTTCTTTTAGGCACTAAGTTATAAAACCATGGCCAATAAAGAAAAAAAAAAAAGCTCAGCATAAGTTTTTGTGCCCTGGTACTGTTACAGATTTCTGAAGTGACATGGAATCCATATAAACATTCCTTTTATAGCTTTTCATGAGTTCAGTGCAGGTTTCATGTCATTCTGTAAAGAACAAGTGTGGGCAGGTGCTGTGTACTTTTCATGACAGTACAGATGCTTTAAAGCTTTCCTTTAATGGAACTGCACCACGGCATGTGGTAGTGCTGTGAACACCTGGCAATTAATTAAAATCACGGGGTTCTGCTTCTGACACAAACCAGCCTCGTACTAAGCCCCACAGAACTGAAAGCCCACATGCTGTATTATTGCCTGCACAGTCTCTTCCAACAATATCTACGTGCAATCACAGCCACACAGAAAACAGAAAGTTTTCCACTCAGTGAATGATGGGAAAGCTCACCCTTGCCTTAGATTTTGTCCTGTTTGCATATTGATCCAAGAAGGCCATGAACCTTGACTACAGGTCTCTCCAGTTTCTAAGATTTTAGGCTCATTACTAGAAAATATAACAAAAATTATTCACATTCTTTTCTGTATGCAGCTAAAGTCTTTACAGTTAGTGATGAATAAAACAATAATTTTAAGTTGGAAAGGGTTATTTAAATATCAGTAACAGTATTGTTTCACCTGATGCACTTTGATTATATAATCATCGTTACACAGCTTGCTAATACATTAACTGAACTTGCTTTTGTGATTAATATATATATGAATTATTAACTCAATTTAAGGAAAAGAGATGTATATTCTCAAAAGCATATACAGAAAAAATAATATAAATTTTCTATTTTACTCATCTATTCATTATGCAATTTGCACACACAAAAAATAATCTCTTTACAAATAAATATTTAAGACAGGAATGGTTGTAACACATTCCACTAATATTCCACTGTGAATATAAGTAATGAAAATTAAATTATGCTTTAAAAAATACACAGAAAAATTGCTATTTACAATCCACGATATTAAAAATGTTACAGCTTGTTGATGCTATCGTGTTGGTTTCCTTATTTACAAATACACAGTAAGTAATCTCCTTTGTTTACATCTGCCATTAGTGAGTTAGTAACGACTATCTCACGATGCTGTAAAAGACCAAAACATTGTTTCATGGTGCTGATAAGCTTTTAAACAAAAGTTCTGGAACTGTGTAAAGTGTTTTTTTGTTTGCTTTGTTTGTTAGTTTTTCAAAGAATTATGAGAATCCAGCTAGTCATCTCACAATTACAGTTTTAAGATATTATGGTATATAATTTTAAAATAAAATGAATTCTAAGTTTTCATAGGAAAAATGTGTTGTTTTGTTTTGTTTTTTAACCCACTCTAATTGCTATTCTGGACAAAACTCTACCAATCTGTGCAGGGAGGTTTATTCTTCAAAAATTTCTCAATATGGGAATCAAGGAAGGGTTTCAGAATTTTTAAATTTTTATTATTTTATTTTATGCTTAAGGGCTCATCTACTTGTCTGCATTTTTTTTATTATTTTATTTTATGCTTAAGGGCTCATCTACTTGTTTGCATTTCTTTTACTCTATGGCTAACTGAAAGGCAGAAAAAAAAAAAAGACCCAGAAGTTGCTGAGCAACCTCAAGTTCCTAGCAACTTTGTTGTCATATGGATTTACTCAACCTCTGTCAGGATCACTGCTGATCTCTGTGAAATGTTGCAGGTCCACTTATCACCAGTTCCCAGGTGAGCGATCTCCAATTTATTCATATTAGAAACTATTTTTTCTCTGACCACTCTGTGGACTGTATATCATCAGACAATGACAAGAACAGAGGAATTGTTCTCTCTTGGAAAAATAAATGTATTTTTGTCTTTAACCATGACTTTGTAGTGGAGGAAACATTATAACCTGTCACTTATTTAGAGATATATAAACAGAAGACACAACTCCCAGCAGCTTCAGGAAGTGAGCTGTGTGTGTTCAAGCAAAACTCATGAAAACATTTCATCATAATATTTGGGATTAAAAAACCTTTTAGTAGGAGAAATGATCTGTTCTTTCCTCAGAAGTTTTTACCACCTGTTCTCCAAAGATGAGATACTTGGGTAAATTGGCACTCACTGACCTGCTTTGAGACAATGGCTGTCATCTGTCTGTAAAAGAGCCCAGTTGACTGGACAGGGGTGTCAGTGTCAATCAGAGAAAGATAATGAAGTTAAACAAGCTCCACTAGATTTTGTGCTTTATTCCCCACCATGCTCTATTTAACCAGCAGGGTGGCACCAGGTGGATGTTGGCATTCATGTACAAAGCATTCACAGAAACTGGTGTTCACAGCAACAGCCGAGTTCATTACAATGCCATTCTCGGAAAGCCTCGCTGAATAGACTCTTAAAGACAGTAATTTACTGTCTTTTCCTCTTTTGTTATATTCCACCACGGAAGATGTCTAGTCTTATTTGATGACTTAAGTATCCTAGCTCAAAGGGGATTATACATTTTCAAACGTTGTTACTGTTAGAAAAAAAAAAGAGAGAAAAAAGAATTTTGACTGAGTTGTCTTAGCAGTTGCCATAGTCTTGCTGTCTGTTGCAATTGTCTTTCTGTTACTGGGAGGTGTGAGCAGCAAACAAACGTTAGAGTGAAGCTTCTGCAGAGATCCCTCTGTATTCTCTACAATCTCCATTCTTGTTCAGTGTGTGTAAGCACATTACCCTGAGGTTTAACACTGGACAGGGTTTAAATCAGTGAAGAATGTAACAGTTGCTACACTTCACACAAACTTAGTAATTACTTCAGCCAGGATGCCATCTACTTTTCAGCTTTTTCAGAATTTTTGACATTAAGTCCTGGCTGTGAGGTGACCACATTCCATTTCCAGAAGGATAAAACTGACAGAATTGAGCAAAAATTACTCTTTATAACATTCACACTTTAAATGCTTAATCTGTTAAAAAAACCCCCAACAAAACAACAAAACAAAACCCTACCAAACAAAACCTAAACCCCAACAGCAAAAAAGTTCTGTATAACCAAAAAACATTATTCCTTAAAATTTGCCCATTTGATGGGTGCTGCATTTTGGTGCTAGAGTGTGGGATCAAAAAGCTCTTTCTATTCCCTTAAAGCAGCATCTGGAAATAAAAATAATTGACATGGGTCAGTTTCTGTATTTCCAGGGGTCTCGTATGAAAATAAACAGATACTCACTGAGGAATTAAAAGAAAGTTTGTGGAAATCACTGAGATTTTCCTCTAAGGGTATTGGGTTTTGGGTTAGGCTTTTGAAAAGCTCTCTCAGTGTAACAGCAATCCCATCACCACATTCAATATTTAAGTTATAAAAGTACTCCCTGAGGCATTATACATACTAATTTCAGTCACCAGAATGTTACATCTTGTTAATATTTTTTTTTTCCAGATTCTGTATTTTAATTTCACTCATGTAAATATTATTATATGAAAAATAAAGATATATTGGGGAAAGGAGTTATAAATGGACAGCACATTGCTGCTTATAGCTTATAAAGCTCCACCCTATATCTAAGATTTACCAAATATATTGGCATATGTTGGTATTTTTCTCTGTATTCCAGGAGAGATATGCTCATATTAGTTTTCTCAGACATTTCAGTGTATTATGGAGTCGTTTTTTTATATACCAAGAATCTTGCTGAATTTCTCAACAAAGATAATCTGAAACCTCTATTGTAGGCGGATATGCAGCTTAATGGAAATTTCTTCATTTTTAAACTTTGAAGGAAAAGGTGAAAGACTTCTCTGTATCCAAGGATGATTCTGTTAAAAAGGGAATCCTCAAAGTCTAATGATTTTCTATTGTCAGAACTATATTCTATGAACCTCTATTTTTTTCTACCACCTCCAGGTTTTAGCTTTCTATAAAAGCAAAAATGTGAAGAGGGAGGATTCAGTCTTTTCACTCTATAATTTCCCTGGCTTTTTTATCAGGGTAACTTGTGTGCTGATTTTTTTATTTATTTATTTTTACATACAAGAGCTTGTCTTCCTTTTTTTTTCTTCCCTACCCAGGCTGAGGCATGATTATTAATAAGAAGAGGAAATTTGCATTGTTTTTGCTTGTGCATATATAGAAGAGATCAATCTTATAAGCAACCAGTTTGTCAGTTTTAACTGATATTAATACCTTCCACCTCCCAATAAAAAAAGTAACCCTAAGATTACAAAAGTAATACGTGTCATATAATAAACAGTAGACAAATATATGAGAGAGGAACACAGTATTTGGCAGTTTCAAAAAAACACTATCTTCTAATCCTGGTTACACAGATGCATATCCTAAGTAGTCAGAAAATCAAATATTGTTCCTGTTAATGTTTTGTTAAGCAATTTTGACAAAAATACACATTTAGCCAACTCTCAAATATAGCATGCCTTGTCCTTTGAATTGTGGATAGTTTGCACTATGCTAAGAATGACAACAATTACAGAATTTTCATGCATCTGCCAACAGAACAGATGGCCTTGTAGCTGGAGAAAAAAAAAAAAAAGAAAGAAATGTTCAAATGAAATCCAAAATAACAACAAAATCTTAACTATATGGTGATACACGGGGCAATAAAGAACTTAATTTGAAAATACTGCAGTAGCAGGGAAAGGAAAAAGACTGAAAGGCATTTGAGATGCTTTCTGACGAAGTATGGGAAGTGGATTGCCATGCTTCCAACATGTTAATTATGTGTATTCCTTATCTCTCTGCTGGATACAACTGCTCAGAGTTATATTGATGTAGCTTGTTGACTCCTAGTGTCTATGCTGAAGTCAAAGTTTACTTGTAGGAACAGAAGTCTGAGTGCAAATACCACCAAAGTTGTCCAAAAATTAGTGAAATAGTTACCATAGTAATGATTCTGAAGAACTGAAGAAGCAGAAGACATATACATAGTTCCATTTATTTTTATGCTTTGGTGGCTATCTGGATAATCAATGGAAGATAACACATGCATATTGATACTTCGACATTTTCTGCCAGCAGAAACTTTTTCTGCCACATCTCCAGTAGATGCTTCACAATATGCTGAAAAATAATATATCTCTGCCCCATTCATTTTATGATCTAGGAAGAAAGATTTCTGTGTGAACATCAAGAGCAAGACTAAAGGAAGTATATTGCATATCATGGGTGACATATGCCATAGTACATTAGTAGTTTAAAAGCTGCAACTTTTTAATTATTTTTTTGAATTTATTTATTTTTTAAAGCACTAGAACAAAAAGAAATTTCAAGTGTTTTTAGTGATATAATGAAATAGACCTCTTCTCACATTACAACAGCACAAGGGAAAAAAAAATAGCACAAAGATCCTATTTGAAAATGTTATGAATTGAATGTAGCAGTATAGTCAATTAGAGATGGTACTCTTTTATTGATGGTACCTTAATATTAATAAAAAGACAATAGGAAATGTGAATATCAACTAAGAAATATTAAAAGCTGTGCTAAGAGAAGTGAAAAGAGAAAGAGAAATATGGATTCTTAATGATTCACTAAGGAAATAGATGATAAAATGCATCCCTGATTCACAGCAGTTCTCTGTGATTCAAAGTACCATCCACAAATAAGATTAAGGCAAGCCATATGCTAAGACAATGAAAGTTTGCAAGCTGATGTTTTTTCCTTTTGGAACAACATCATAGCTAGTGTGATCTGGGACAAATGCCACTTGATTGATATCTACTGAATTCCTTATTCATTGTTGCATCACACACATATTTGGCCTGAAGTATTTTATTTGTTCTTACTGTAGATGGTCTTTGTCCCCTTGTTATTTTGCCACCTGTAAACACCTACAATTCCACTTTGTTTTCCTGGAAAGGGTTCATTAAAGTTTAGTCACACACACTCTCATCTCACTTAACCTTTCCAGGCATTTCCATATGACTGCAAAGGATTTTTATTGAAGAGGGGAATTTAGCACTGAAGATTGCTTCCTGTGAATTAATCCATGAAGGGTTTTTTTTCCTGTTTAGCTCTATAACCACAGGTAAATGAGTCATATTACTATAGAACTAGAACACCTCACAGAAGCTAAAAGTAAATACACATTATCCAAGACCAAAGTCCTGGGACAGATCATGAGAAATTTTATGTGCTTAATTTTACATTCCTTACTGTACTTCCTTGTTTTTGTCTCTCTCAGCACTTTAGCTATTTAATTTTATTTTAATACACATTCAATTGTTGCCATGAGAAAATAGGTATCCTACTTGCCTACCATTTACCACTAGGCATCCCCCTGTACATATTTATACATACATTCATAGTTATTTACAGATACTGGCATGTGTATAAAATAGCAATAACATAAGTTTTGGTTTGGTTTTTCTTTTCTGGGAGTTTGCACAAACATCAGGACAATCAAAAGTCTGATTTTGTTGACTGAATGTAATTGGATATTTAAAAATACACTCTTTTGAAAATACATTTATTAATAAACTAGTTTGTCTACTAGAGTGTCAAGAATAAATCTTTATTTTCTTTAAGGAAATCCTCTTTCCCTTAAAGGTCAAGTGTTAAATGACATTGATTTATAGCTAATAGTCATTTCTGCTATGGAAACTCTGAGGACAAGCTTAGTCTCCAGGCTGTGATAAAATGTGGATTAAGTATGACATTTATTATTTGTCCCCTTGTGGTTAATTGATCATTTGGAATGTTGATTACTTAATCATCAAAATATTGATCAGAAGCCAGTTAAACAATAGGCTTACACTGGTTTAATACTAATAAACAGGTGGCCACTGAAAGGAAGAAATCTGTTCATTTAAATAGCTGATCAAATATTTTGCTGTCAAATATTCACTGTTAACTTCATCTCCCTGCTTGCTTCTGAAAGCTCAGTACTGATCTGGCATTTCACCAAAATCAGGCCTCTGAAGTGCTGGAATCAGGACTTTTATTCATCAAATATCTGCATTGTTTCAAAATCAGAAGCAAATTCCATGCGTTCCAGGCAATATTTTCTAATAGCATCACAAGATCTCTGTATGCAAATAAATGCAACTGCAGCTCACTGTAATCAAGCTGTTGTAAGCAAGCTGAGCAATGAAATAATTAAAAGTAAAACTTCAACAGTAACCAAACTTACTGCTGCTACATGATAGAATTTATTATAATACAATTAAGTGTCCAAAAATATTACATCTTCAGCATCTTTATAAACCTTGATGAAAGAAATTCCCTACTTCAAAGCAATGCATCCTTTTCATTTTATTAATGAATACTGGGTAAATTATCCCCTTATTGTAGACTCAGAGTATCTGGGAACACAGTTTTGCCAAGCTGGTTATGATAACTGAAGATTTAGTGTAGTTTAGTGATCGCTGTTGTGTCAATTATGTTCTTGCATTTATTACAAAATAGCACCTGATCTCTGTGTGTGTCTCAGTTTAGTGAATAATAAAGTCATTTTATAATGCTACTGACACAAGTTTTTGTCATGGTACTTTACCAAGTTAATAAACATCTCCTGAAGTTACCTAATTATTGTATTGATAAATACAATATAATTAATTATAACATGTTCTGTGCTTTTGCTGGTTAGAATATATTGTATGTATCACTCTACAGTATTTTACTACATAACCTAGTCATCTTCAGGAAGACATAAGGATGCTTAAGAAAGGAACACGGTGAGCAGTCAGCTGCAATGTGCTGCTACTTTATGTTTCACTTTAATTTTCCAGAGGAAAATTAAAAATGGTAAAAGACAGACTAAAATGACCATATCACAAATCTGTTCTGGCTACAACAAAAAGCCTACTAACAATGAGATGACATTGCTGAGTGATGTAGCAACCATCTGTAATCCTCACCTGGACTAGTTAGAATGTTTTGATCAAATCCAATAATGTAATAGTTAATAATAATGCATGGGGAAAGCTTGAACAGCACTTGTTTCTACACTTCAAGCATAAATTATATGCTGTTACTCATTTACTGTCATCAGCAACCAAATTCTCCAGTGAATTTTAAAACCTTCACTATTTATTGTTTGGGGCTTTTTTTGTGGCATTTTTAAATGTCACAAAGTTGACTACTACCATGGGATTTTATGAAATAAAATAATATGGTTCTTATGTCAACATGATAACAAAATCAGTTTGACATTCCCACTCAAGTTGTCAATTACAGTCAATATTAATTTACTTTTCACAATGGACTCAGTTTAGAATTTTCCACTATCAGGCATTTCACCAGCATGTCTTCGTGACCATTTTTCTCAGTTTGTGAGAAAAGCTGAATAAAAAAAAAAAAATACGAAAAACTCCTGTTTCAGAGCAGAGTGAGTTCATAACAGTACACTCATTAAATAGATCCATTAAAAAAAGTATCTTTCTCAAGTATTTGTAGAGGTATCTTGGTCATTCATCTCTTTCAATAAATTCTTACACTTTTGTTAGCATATCCTAATGAGTGTAAATTAGATGAAAGATAAGAGAAGAATTTAAAGTGTTAGAAATATCTATTAAGAGTTAGGAAATAAGTTTCAGCACATGGTTAAACTGCAGGAAAAAAAAACTATCCTATGACATTGAAGCAAGACTGTTCTGAAATGAAAAGATGCTATCTCAAGTAGTTTCACAGCAAGGGATAATGTTCTATTTCTCCTAAGGGCTGAAATTTAAGGTAATATATTATGTATGGTAATATATTACCTCTCCAGTTACATATAGTTTTTCCATTTGGAGTGATGTTTATATGAAGATGTCCTGTCCAGTTATGAAATCTTATACCCAAGGAAAACAATAGCAAACCCACACCGAATAGACTTTGGACACTATTTATCCTGATATATTGTAAGATTTTATGCAGAAGCAAATATATCAAAATATAGCATTTGTCAGAACTCATAGAAAGTGTAGTACTTGTGAACAGTTTTTGAAATGAACATTAGAGCCTCCACAACTCTGAAACTATTTCTGTAAGAATCTTTATTTCCATGCAGTTATTAAGGCCTTGTAAGGATTTGCATAGTAGGCAAGGAACAGATAATGTACTGCTAAAAATAATATAAATAAATAAATAAATAAATAAATAAATAAATAAATAAATAAAATGTCAACTT